>JAMPIV010022952.1:0-241820 GCA_024509875.1 Oreohelix idahoensis | reverse complement strand
TAACGGCAAATTTTCTTTAACCACCACTACAAGAGGTGACTAATGTGAGGTTGTTCATGTGTCTGGCAGCGTCATCATGTTAAACAAAAATTTCTAGAGTAACCACCACTCACCACTACAAGAGGTGACTAATGTGAAGTTGTTCATGTGTCTGGCAGCGTCATCATATTAAACAAAAACTTCTACAGTAACCACCACTACTAGAGCACATGAATACTTAGCATAGAGACCAGCTACAATAGTGGCTGTATGCTGCATAAAGGAGCGGATAAGTAAATGAAGGCGATGACCTACAAAATTTGCATCATTGTCACTTAGTTCTTTTATTTTTCTCTTTTGCTATAATTGTGTGTTTATGCACAGCCTTGTATTGGTCGCCTTGTACATGGGTAGGGCCTCTTCTTCACTGATTGCTTCGTCAGTTAGCGGCCAAGGACCACCAAAGAAGAAGAGGCCCTAGGTGATGCCTAGATGGCAGGGAGGATAGTGTGATTCGCTTGCATAGCTAGGCGGGGTTGTCGCACAGAAGGTCCTGGGTTCGAGTCCTGGGTAAGCCACTCACATCTGTTGTTTTTCTGTTGTCTAGTTTTCTACTTCTTTATTTCTTATGAGTGCCGGAAAACATACCGTTATGTTTGTCTAATATTTATTTACTGTTTATAGGCCTCGGGTCTCCCTTCCTTATGTGTTATACATTTTTATCGTGGCCTAGACGTTCTGCTTCCCGCTTGCTCCTGTAGCTGCGCTTGATAAAACTCTTGGCCTCTTTATAAGTTATGCTTGTGTCAAGTTGAGGGGAGCTTTCCCCCTTCCTTTGCCAACCAGTCAGCCTCTTCATTTCTAGGGAAATCATGTTCTAATATCATAATTTACTGTATGTTTTAGTAGCCCCTGTCAATCATAGCTGACTGTGAAAATGTGCCCCTGAGGTGATAGCCGTCAGCTGGTATTGTACTTATAAGTTGTCATAAACTCATGACTTTGTGCTTTTTGTCTCTATCTGTTGTGTTATACTCTTGAATTTGTTTCTACCTATTGTGATATACTCATGAATTTTTTTGTTAACTGTTGTTATAAACTCATGCATCTGTTCTTACATTTTGTTATAAACTCATGCATCTGTTCTTGCATGTTATTATAAACTCATGGATCTGCTCCTACGTTTTGCTATAAATTCATGCTTCTGTTCCTCATGTTGTTATAAACTCATGGATCTGCTTTTACATTTTGTTATAAATTCATGCATCTGATCTGGACAAAGTGACAAATGTCGATGTGTTGTTACATGCTGGCCTTCCAAGCATGTATACGCTGCTTAGACAGTGCAGACTGCGCTGGCTTAGCCATGTCTGCCGCATGGAAGATGGCCGGGTCCCGAAAGATATCTTCTATGGACAAGTGGCAGATGGCAAAAGAACAGTTGGGCGACTGCAGCTGAGGTTCAAAGATGTGTGCAAGAGAGACATAAGGGCACTACATAAATCTAGCAACCTGGGAGGATGACGCTGCCGATCGCACCAAGTCGTGATGCTCTCTGTGGTGCCACCTCAGATTGGGTGAAAAGAAGCTCTCACAGCAAGCAGAAGTTAGGAGAAAATGATATGTGCCCTAATAAATATAATCAATGGACCTAGGCAGAACGGGGCGCACCTTGTCAAAACGATGTAGAAATCCTTATTTAAAAAAAAATTGTGGGTTGCGTAAAGGAACATAAAGAAAATAAGCAGCTGAGGGCTGTCACCTCAAGGGCGTATTGCCATAGTCAGTTATTGACTGAAGGGGCTATTATTATTATTACAAGCATCTGTTCTTACATGTTGTTATAAGTGCATGCATCTGTTCTAGCATGTTGTTATAAATTCATGAGTTTGTTCTTACTTGTTGTTATATACTCATGCATTTGTTCTTACTTCGTGTTAACAAATTCATGAATTTGTTTACCAGGTTATTGGTGATGGATAATAAACAGTACGCAAGGCTGTACCTCATCATGGCAACAACAGGATTTTACTCATTGTTTCCTCTGTTGTTTACTCCACTTGGTGAGTTCATTTGCTGACCTTTTGAAACTTGGTAAGTTTCTGTCTTACCATCATCATCATTTTCTTTTGCGCTCCTTACAGAGCATGGAACCACCGCTGCAACTGGTACCTTTGCAAGAAGCCTGCACCCAAGCTTGGACATGCTTTTGCAGCAGTAGTTTCTGTATGTTATTTTGTCTTACATGATTAGGTTGCCAGTCCCGTGCCCAACCTCGTATTAGAAGCCTTGTATGACATGCAATAGAGGACAGTAGGCCTGTTCTTTTTTTGTCTCTTCAGAGCCCACTGGAAACTACACAGGGTAGTTTCTGTAGAGTGGTTAGAACGCTGGTCTCTTGCGGCAAAGGTATCGGGTTTGATTCACGCCATTGACACGCTTCAGTTTAACCAGCTGTAAATGAGTACCTGACTTTGTACTTGAGTTAGGGAAGGAACAGGCAGCAAGGGAGGGAACTAGTCACCCCGACCTGTCTATGCTGGACCTAGTATGGTGAAGTCTCTATCATACGGCAGTATCTGATATGGGACTACCTTTACCTTTTTGTAGTTTGCGTATATACGACACTTGCATAAATGGGTGTTCGCACAGAATAGAAGTAATTGAAATGGTATGGCAAAAAACAGTAATATTATAATTTTAAAATATGGTTTGGAATCGGTCCAGTGGATACCAGCCCATTGCAACATTCCAGGCAACGAAGAGGCCTCTGCAGACTGGAGTGTTAACAGTCCCAGTTAAGGTGATTTGGCTATGCCTGCAGATTGGGAGATCAGCTACCGCGGCAAATATGGGAAACCAAGAGCGCTGGGAGGAGGACACCTTCAGACAACCTCTGAAGGACAGAGGACAGGACTGGAACTAGGTCAAAAGGAAGACCGCTGATAGGATAGATTGGCCCTCTCTGTGGCTAATCTCTACTTAGTAAGGTAGAAGAGGAGGAATGAATAAGTGAGTAGATAAAGATATAGAGAAACCTTGAACTGATGGCACATGACTGGAGGGCTTGGCATGTTTTTGTCATAGGTTGAGGACAATCTGTATATTAAATTCTTATTTCTTTTTCTTCTTTGGTCCTTGGCCTCTGACTGACAAAGCAGTCAATGACCATCATACCTAGTGGCATCTTAAATTATTCATACACATTTTATGACCACATCAGTTTAGATATGATAATTGACCAGTGTGGCTTGAACTAGTCAGACAAAATATAACTCTGATTGACCGACCCACTGATAACCTGGCACTGTTTATTTGTCACATTCATCCACAGAAAATCTGCTGAAGGTATTGCTGCTGTTGCAGAGCTGCATCTTCTCATTTTTTTGCTTAGGCAGCATTTATGGGTGAGTAAAATATCTTCTTGAGAAGAAGAACAATTCAACAGAATCACACAGATACTAACATCCAAACCAGGGGGTTTCCAGATTGGTTGATATCGGCCCCACAAGGGGCAATTTTGACTTCCACAGGGTCGATAAACCTCAGAGGGTCGGTTAAACATTTTGGTCAAAATTTGATAATCACAAAAGGAATAAAAATGCCTGCTGTAACTTATTTTGAAGCTGGTTTTAGCCGCACAAATGCAGCTTTATCAAAGCAAAAGAACAAAAGACTGAACCTGGAAGAACGGGGGGACGTACGACTAAAACTTAAGTGTCTCCATCCAAATATTAATGCCCTGGTTAATTCTCAACAGCCACATCAATAAAAGGGTACTAATGTTCATTTATTTTGTCTCTGTATTCACTTACTTAAATTATTTTTTTTTTTTGCCTGGAGTTGATTAAGGATCAAGGATTTGAGAGGTCGGGACTTAGAAAAGTTTGAGAACTCCTGTCTAAGCAAAAAATTTCAAAAATTAAAAATGAGAGTCATTGGGTGTTACTTATACCCTTCATTACTGTTTAGTGTAGAAACACGGACAATGAACAAGCAGTTAAAGAAGATTATGAAAACCTTTGAGATGAGGATATAGAGAAGAATAAGGTGCATCTCGTGGAAAGAGAAGAAAACAAATAAAGAAGTCCTAGAAAAGCTGAGAAAAGAAAATAATTAATGTGATCAAAGTCAGACAGATAAAATATTTTATTAATACGAAAAGACATATCCATCACCTTGCTGAAAACCCATAACGGAAGGATGAATTGAAGGCAAATGTTCAAGAGGAAGAATCCATCAAGGACAACTTGCAGAGCTCTTTGAGGTAAGAACTGGAGAGCAACAGGAGTGCCTCTTGTCGCTTTTTTCTTTTCTTTACTGGCTGTTGACTGGATTATGAAAACATTATCAACATTATTTGTTTGGTGTCTGTGGCCTAATGGATATGAACGCAGTTTCATAATCCAGATATATCAGGTTCGAAACCTGCTGCAGGCGGTTTGGTAGCAGATCGCTTTGTGTGGATTTTTAACAATGGTATAAGCGCCGTACCGTTCAGAAAGCAATGGCAAACTACTGAATGAAAAAATTGCCTAGAAAAATCAAAAGCAGCCAATAAAAGCTGGGGTTGATTGCCACGTCCTGTAAAGGATAAGCAACTAACTTTTTTTTATCAACGAACAGAAATGGAATTCCTAGGACTTTGACGGAACAGTTTGACAATCTAGATAATGCCAGTGACCTGGCCCTTCAATCCTCATAACCATAACCAGATGCAAGACAGAATGAGAATTCTAGATGGGAGGTCGCAGCAACAGGATCTGAAAATACACAGAGAAAAGTAGATTAGGAGAATAAATGTGACTAAAGATAGCCAGATTGCCCCCGTAAAATAGTAGAAAACAAATAATCAGACAAGTATAATAATCAATGTACTATACTTTGGCTACGTATCAGAAGAATCAAGGTGACCAGCAGACAAAATTCACTCTTGAAATTATCACTATTTCTTTCTTATGCTGGAAGAATTTAATTTGTTGTATTTTCCTCCCTATCTTTCTTCTGGAAACTCACTATTTTAGGGAAACCTTCACACATTACGGGCCATATTCAGGTTGTCGTTCAGAGAAAGATGTGATACGTCCTTTAATACATTCTATTTCTGTGGAACGTCCTTTAATACATTCTATTTCTGTGATACGTCCTTAAATACATTCTATTTCTGTGAAATGTCCTTTAATACATTCTATTTCTGTGATACGTCCTTTAATACATTCTATTTCTACAGTCATTCTATTCCTTTAAACCACCAGCCACAAACTGGGGGGAAACTGAGTTTTCAATTTTCAGATAATGCCAAAATCGCTGTTAAAAAGGTAACCCAAAGTGCTATCGAAAAGCAGCACAAATAAATGTTCGCTTATCAGAATGTTTCACTCTTTGGGTGTTCAGATATGGACCTGTATATGGAAACTAAAAGAAACCAAGTCCAAGACAAAACTAAGAATCTTCAATCAATGTTATTCTATTTTATGGCTTAGAAACATGTAGAACAAAAAGGATGACCAGTATGATAGTCTTTCATAAATAGGATAGAAATGGTATGATTAGACAACCCCAATGTGAAACTGATGGAAAGAATTAAACAACTACCAGTGAAAAGGTGTGAGAAATCCAAGGTGCAGTGAATAGGAAGATATTGAGAAAACCAGTTTCTCAGAATTACAAGGCCATTCTTGTTCTGGGTGCAACAGGGTAAGAATAGTAGAGGGAGAGAAAAAAACACACAACAACATGGAGAAGGTAAGTAGACATTGTCTGGAGGGGATAAAGGAGACATGGAACGAATAGCACAGGACAGGAGGGCTTGGTGTCAGTGCTCCCTGAGGAGTTAAAAGGTAATGAATGAATGAAATAATTATACATGCTGTATCACTTACTACAGTATCACTTACTACAGTATCACTTACTACGGTATCACTTACTACTGTATCACTTACTACTGTATCACTTACTACAGTATCACTTACTACAGTATCACTTACTACAGTATCACTTACTACTGTATCACTTACTACAGTATCACTTACTACTGTATTACTTACTACTGTATTACTTACTACTGTATTACTTACTACAGTATCACTTACTACTGTATTACTTACTACAGTATTACTTACTACAGTATCACTTATTACAGTATCACTTACTACAATATCACTTACTACAGTATCACTTACTACAGTATCACTTACTACTGTATTACTTACTACTGTATTACTTACTACTGTATCACTACAGTATCACTTACTACTGTATTACTTACTACAGTTGACATTCAAAAATCCGGCAACCTCCGGACCTGAGGAGTGCCGGATTGTTGAAAATGCCGGATTTTTTTGGGTTATATATGCTGTATATATTTAACAGAAAATGACTACCTGTACAGTCCTTTAAAGAAAGAAAATTAAATGTTTACGTTTTACACCACTTCTTTTATTTGCTGAATCCATAATGGGGCTATACAGCAGCAAATAAATGATAAAATGAGAAGGAATGAGCAGGAATGCCTGTTAACACGTGCAAGCAAGATCCAAACAGCTGCATCAAAACATAAACGGCTCCAGAAAACAGTGGCGCGCCAACGAGGTAAATTAAAAAATGCGCTCCGAAATCCATTCCGGAAAACTGAAGGAACCGGATTATCGATGGCCGGATTTTTGAATGTCAACTGTACAGTATTACTTACTACTGTATTACTTACTACTGTATTACTTACTACAGTATCACTTACTACAGTATTACTTACTACTGTATCACTTACTACTGTATCACTTACTACAGTATCACTTACTACAGTATTACTTACTACTGTATTACTACTGTATCACTTACTACAGTATTACTTACTACTGTATTACTTACTACTGTATCACTTACTACAGTATCACTTACTACTGTATTACTTACTACAGTATCACTTACTACAGTATCACTTACTACAGTATCACTTACTACAGTATCACTTACTACAGTATTACTTAAGCCATCAAAAGCATACCTAGGCAAGAACAGCTTGTTCTCCTTGGTGACTTTGACGCTAGAGTGGGTGCCGATAATGTTTCATGGCCTTCATGTCTGGGAAGATTTGGTATTGGCAAGATGAATGAAAATGGACGGCTCTTAGAGTTGTATGTCCACAATGACCTCTGCGTGACCAACACCTACTTTCAGACAAAACCCCAGCATAAAGTGTCATGGAGACACCTACGATCCAAGCACTGGCACCAACTGGACCTGATTCTCGTCAGAAGGCCACTTCTCATGTCTGTGCTGTCCATGCGCTCGTACCATAGTGCAGACTGTGATACAGATCACTCCTTGGTTTGCTGCAAAATCAGAGCACAACCAAGAAATCTCTATCGTGTCAGACATGAAGGGAAACCACGCATTGATACCAGCAAGATGTCAGACCCTGTCATGATCACTCAATTTACTGCGACCTTCAAGAAAGTGCTCAGTAGCCCGCAGCATGGTAATACTATTACAGAGAACTGGGAGCATCTACGGAACACCATTCAGAGTACTGCACTTACCACCTTTGGTAAGAAAACGGCAAAGTCAAATGACTGGTTTGATGCTTCATCAGATGTGATGGCACCTGTCATTGAAGCTAAGCACAGTGCTATGAATGAATACAAACGTTCACCGAGTGCTAGAACCCTACAGATCCTGAAGGCTACGAGAAGCAAAGTTCAACAAACTGCTCGACGCTGTGCAAATGACTGTTGGCTCCAGCTCAGTGAGAGCATCCAGATCGCAGCGCAAACAGGCAACATTAAACAAATGTATGACGGTATAAAGAAAGCACTTGGCCCCCCAAAAAGTAAGACGGCACCGCTAAAAACCATCAGCGGAGAGAAGCTAACCGATAAGGGTAAGCAGATGGAGAGGTGGGTCGAGCACTATGAGCTTTATGCTAGAGAAAATACCATTACGCCTGCAGCCCTTGATGCTGTCAAATGTCTGCCAACTATGGAGGAGCTGGATGCCGAACCAACATTAGAGGAACTCAGCAAGGCCATTGATAGCTTGGCCTCTGGCAAAGCACCAGGCAGTGATGGGATTCCTCCTGATTTAATCAAATGCTGTAAGAGCACGCTATTACATCCCCTGCATAGGATGCTGTGCCAGTGCTGGGAAGAGACAATTGTTCCTCAAGACATGCGAGATGCCAGGATTGTAACACTGTATAAAAATAAAGGAGACAGAAGTGATTGCAATAACTACAGAGGCATCTCTCTTCTTAGTATTGTTGGTAAGGTTTTTGCCAAAGTCATCTTAATGCGACTACACAAGTTAGCTGAGCGCATATATCCAGAGTCACAGTGCGGATTCCGAGCAGGTAGATTAACAACAGACATGATCTTCTCTGTCCGCCAGCTTCAGGAAAAATCAAGAGAGCAGAAAAGGCCTTTATATATCGCCTTTATAGACCTCACAAAAGCATTTGACCTGGTTAGTAGGGATGGACTCTTCAAAATCCTCCTGAAAATAGGCTGCCCTTCTAAAATGCTGGAAATGATAGTCATTCCATGACGACATGAAGGGAACAGTCCAATATGCTGGAAGCACGTCACAGCCCTTTGACATACGAAGTGGCGTTAAACAAGGCTGTGTTCTGGCTCCGACCCTGTTCGGGATCTTCTTTGCCCTACTCTTGAAACATGCATTCAGAGATGCAACTGAAGGAATATGCCTTCACACTAGGTCAGATGGCCTCTGTTTAATCTTTCAAGGCTGAAGGCAAAAACAAAAATCAGAAGGGTCACTATGAGAGACTTGTTGTTCGCTGATGATGCTGCAGTCGTCACTCAAAGCCAACAGGAGCTTCAGAACTTGATGAATCGCTTCACTAAAGCATGCAAGGATTTTGGCCTCACAATAAGTCTAAAGAAAATGAATGTGCTGAGTCAGGATGCGGGTGCTGCACCAGTTATCACTATCGATAACTATGAATTGGCAGTGGTGCATCACTTCACATACCTAGGGTCTACCATCAATGACAAACTCTCACTGGATACAGAAATCGACAGCCGCATTGACAAAGCTGCAGCTACCTTTGCCCGCCTCACATCACGTGTTTGGGGAAACTCCAAACTCACAATGAAGACCAAAGCTGCGGTATATAATGCCTGCGTCACCAGCACACTCCTATATGGCAGCGAGACCTGGACGACCTATGCTAAGCAAGAAAGAAGGCTCAATACCTTCCAGTTATGGTGTCTACGCCGCATCCTCGGCATCTCGTGGAAAGATAAAGTGACTAATGTCAAGGTGTTGTCACGTGCTGGCCTTCAAAGTATGTATACACTGCTTAGACAGCGCAGACTTCGCTGGCTTGGCCATGTTCGCCGCATGGAAGATGGTCACATCCCAAAAGATATCTTCTATGGACAATTAGCAGATGGCAGGAGAACAGTTGGGCGACCACAGCTGAGGTTCAAAGATGTGTGCAAGAGAGATATGAGGGCACTGGACATGGATCCAGCAACATGGGAGGATGAAGCTGCCGATCGCACTAAGTGGCGATGCTATTTACTGCACCAACTCAGATTGGGCGAAGAGAGGCTCACACAACAAGCAGAGGAGGGGAGAAAACGTCGAAAGGAGCACCAGGAAAATAAGCAGCTAAGGGCTGTCACCTCAGGGGCGCATTCCCATAGTCAGTTATGACTGAAGGGGCTATTATTATTATTACTTACTACTGTACACTTACTACTGTATTACTTACTACAGTATCATTTTCTACAGTATTACTTACTACTGTACACTTACTGCTGTATTACTACAGTATCACTACTGTACACTTACTACTGTATTACTACAGTATTACTACAGTATCACTAACTACAGTATTACTTACTACTGTATTACTTACTACAGTATTACTTACTACAGTACACTTACTACAGTATCACTACAGTATTACTTACTACTGTATACTTACTACAGTATCACTTACTACAGCATTACTTACTACAGATAAGTCCTAACACGCTTGCCGCCGAACAAGGGGTTGTTCATTAAGCTGTAGTTCCAAACGTGTTAGGACTTATCTGCCTTTAGGGAAGTACCCGGGTTTTATTTTTATATTTGTTTAGATTCCTATGTGTCCTATCTAGCCTTCACTTTCTTTCCTTACCCTGATGAAGGCCTTGAGGCGGCAACTTTGGCTATTTTCCTTGTCTTTTGTCCTCATAAGACGAATCACCTTTTTTTCAATTTTTTTTTCATACCCATCCATTGTACTTCACATCTTACCGCAGTTTTCCTCGACTTCAAGTTCTTGAAAACTGGAATATGAGTGAGACAAAATTTTAAGATCAAAATATTTCTTTCCACAGCTACGACAATGTAGGGTCCTTAAGTTTCAGCCTGAAAAACATTCAGATTATGAGTCTGAAATCCTTCCAGCTGCCGCTGCTGAATTTACTTGAAAGTTTGTACATCCTCGGGTTTATACCGCTGGGTCTGTTCAACAGCTTAGGTGTCTGGGTGCTGGGTCTGAATACAAAGTTGCCATTTTTGCCGTTGATGTTGACCTCCTTATACTGTGCTGCTGGTGTCATGTACTGCTGTCTAGAATTTTACCTGTTTTTCCATAGCAAGAGCAATCAAAACACAAATACTGATTCCAGGCACAAAAGGAAGAAGTTATAGGTTCAGATGCTTATATCTTGATGTGTGTGGAAGGGATTCAGATATGTTGAAACCTTACTTTTGTAATGAATATTTTTCTCCTCCTTTTTAAAATGTCACATCATAAGGATGTCACAAATTTGGAATTATTTTTTTTCAAGGCGGTGAAAATGTATTTGAAAGATTCTGTTGCCATGTTGTTACATTCTGCTTAATTTTATAAATTCAACAACAATCCATGTTTCAAAAATGACTTCCTGTGGTAAATTAAAAACTTGGACTAGATCAGAAAGTGTTTCGGTACATTTAAAAAAAAAATGTATTACTATTAATAAGGTCTGACACCCTCAGCAGCCAATGGCCAGTGGAGAAAGACGCTGACAGAGGCCTGCGGTTGTTAATGTGTTAAATGTTTTTATCAAAATATCTTAAGTAAAACATGTTTGAATTCCTACAAAGCCACAAATTTCAACAAGAGTACGCTTTGTTAACCAGTCTCCTTTGTTTGATCTATCATCAGTGCCATTACTGCTTTCACTAGATCCACTTTCATCACTGTCAGTCTAAATTGGGCCCATATTCAATATCCACATCTTATTTGGTCACACTGTTAGCGTCCTGATCAAATAAGTCACTTATCAGATATCAAAGCAAATATTCAACCGTCTGGAAAGCCAGAGCTTTACAAAATCACAATATTAATCTATTCTAAACAAAACAAATTCAGAAAATAGAAGCTTCAGATGTACTGAAAATCTATAACTCAGGTCTTACTAAATACCAAGATCTCGCTGCTACTTAGCAACAACCGACAACAATATATACAGTAGTTTTGACAGTATGGGGTAGACCAGAGGTTTTCAAACTTTTTTGGCCCGCGGCTCCCTTGACCTGTGCATAAATCACCGTGGCTCCTGTCTATACTATATATTATATATAAGCAGCTGTTCATAACATAGCCCAACACTTTTCCCAAGCCACCACGACGCCCTTAGCCGAGGGCCGCGACGCCCCTGGGAGCCGCGACGCACAGTTTGAAAACCTCTGGGGTAGACCAATGCCCAACCTTCCTTTTGTCACATGCTTGGAAGGTTGCAGTATTATTTTTGTTTTTGCTCCTCTTTTGAGCCCTAAGAGAAGCAGAGAGAGATCTAAAAAAACACATGGAAAAGATAAATGGAGACAGAAATGTAAAGAATAAGGAAGGCATGAAAGGACCTTATAGGGTGAAACAGCAAGGCATTTTGTCAAAATAGGAAAAGTAATGTTCTGATAATGTACATTACATTTTCCTGAATCTAAATAAAGTCTTTCCCTGATTTCAAAAATTTAAAAAAAAAAAAGTATTCTGTGCAGAGACACTTGGTTTTTCGGAAATTATTCCAGAACTAAAACAGTTTTTTATGCTATTTGTAGATTTCAACATTTGCGATATTCAACACTAATATTCGAGGGATAGCAAGTTCTCTTGAGGCACGATAGGTTGATTTCTGAGGACTGCGTTGAAACGCCGTGCGCACTGCGTCCACAGTTTCTTCACTCACACGAGGCCTACCTGCTCTGGGCATGTCACCGATGCTGCCAGTGTCCGTAAACTTTATATACCAAGCTTTGATGATTTTAACATCTGGAGGATCTTGTAAAAATTTGAAATCAGGGAAAGACTTTATGACCACCCTGTATATCAAAATCCCTTTTCAGACTACATTCTAAGTATGTGTATTTTGATTTAGCAAACTGTATTTTCTTGAAGAAATTGTGCTTTCCTGTGACGAAAACCATAAATTTCTCAGAACCTCGTTTTATGTGACTAATTTTCTTAAAACTTGCTAATTTCTTAGTCAATCAACAAGAGATTTGGCACATATACTTTCCAATATATAATAAAACTTTTATAGGATTCGATTTTTGATATCTTATAAAAATATTGATTTATTGCAAAGTTATAAAAAATCTGACAAAAATTTTAAAATGCACTGAAAAGATAAGCTTGAATTTCAACTTCGGTGCTCTAAACTCAAGAAATTTAAAAAGTCTTAGTGAATTGACATATCTCAATCTGGGGAACTACATGAAGGATGGCTGCCGACCGAGCAAGGTGCAGGGAGTTTGTCGTTGCCCTACAAGGCCCCCACCAGGCGTGATGGTCACTGATCATTTTCTCAGTCAGTGGCCAAGAACCAAAGAAAAAATTGAAATATAGGATTAAAATCCAAAATGGCCACCATTTCCATGGCAACCAATACCATCAGATGCAGTGATATTACTGTTGTAGGTTAACCCTGTGCATATGTAGCGAAATGTAGTAGTTAATAATGGAAATAGCATTTTGCTGTAGCTTTGCTTTCTCTCTTTCTTCCCCCCACCCCCCTTTACAGCAGACATCAGAGGCCATGTTATGAATTTGTTGAAGGCATGTGCTCCTTGGGGAGCTGAAGGGTTATGGATGTTTCTGTATCTTCTTCTTCAAGTACCACGCCTGGTGGCATAGGAGATCATGTCTGTCCACAACTTCATATCTCCAGTACAGTTTATTAGTTCTGTTGTTGACCTCCTTCCATGCCATGATGTCAAACTTGTCCAGTATTTGCTCTCTTTGTCTTCCCCTATCTCTCTTTCCTTCAGTCTTACCTGTTGTTACGATATACTCCAGCTTTCCTCTTCTCCTAATGTTGCCCCAAAAAAAAGACTCCATAACTTGTGAAATAAGTTTCCTTTGCACATTGGCCTCTTTCAGGACATCCTCATTACTCTTTTTGGCTGTCCATGGTATTTTTAACATTCTTCTGTAAAACCACATCTCTGTGGCCTCTAGTGCCTTTCCTACTTGTTTATTAATTGTGCATGACTCACTCCCATATATAAGGATTAGTTCTATATAACACTGAAGAACTCTCTTTCTTACTTCCATTGACAAAGAATTGTTGCATAAAATACTCTTCATTTTTTTGCTGTTTTTGCCCGAGCTATTTTGCTCTTCACTTCTGAGATGCATCTTCCATCTGTTGTTATTAATGTCCCCAGGCATTTGAATCTATTGACCCATTTTAAAACTATTCCATTTACTTTGATATCACATTCTGGGGAAGCATTTTTCTTTGAGACGACCATTACTTCTGTCTTTTTGCTATTAAGGCTAGGGCCTTTATTTTCACTTTCTATCACTATTGTATCAACCATTTCCTGCAGCTCCTTTTCACTTTTTGCTACTAAGACTGTATCATCAGCGTATCTCAAGTTGTTTATATTATGTCGGCCAATGGATATTCCTGATATGTCCTTCAGTGATCTCATACTGTGAACTGTGCAGATTGAACAGATTCGATGACACCCTTTTTTTACTTTATGAAATGTTCTTGTTTGGCTGCTAATTCTCACAGCTGCTGTTTGTTGCCAATACATATTCTTTATTATCTTCCAGTCTTTACCATCAATGTTGATGCTTTCTAACATTTTGATATAATTTTCTTATGTTTCACTTTGTCAAATGCCTTAGTGTAATCTATAAAGCATAAGTACAGATCTGTCTTTACGTTTACGGCTCTTTCTATTAATGTTTTTACAATATATATGGCATTGTTTGTGCCTTCATCTTCTACAAATTCATGCTGTTCATCACTGATTTCTGGTTTAATTTTATTTCTCACTCTTCTTTACTGTGACGTAGTACTGGAATTCTGTCCTTTCAATAGGCCCGAATCTGTTCCTCTATTTGAGTTTTACCAGTCTTCTTCTTCTTTTGGTAACTGTATGTGGTTGCTATGTGTCTTCTCCTTCTCTTATTTACGTCTTTCAGAGAGAGATTACGATGGAGTTTTATCTTATCTGCATTTATGTTCCTCTCTGTGAATAGTAGTCGTGTTTAGTGTTGTTGGGTAGGAAATTTGTCGGAGTTTATTCTAGAGGAATGACTGTAGAGCCTAGATCAGATTTGCACCAGTTTTTCTCTTTAAAGCGATATCGTGCACAAAGCCGTAGTTTCAGGAGTTATATTATTTTCGGCCATTTTTCTTCATTTATCAGTAGAGGGTTGAGCTTTATTCCTGATCCTTTGTTTCAATAGGTATGACCTTTGCCCACATACGTAATACTGGCTAGCCGTAACAGGATGAGTCAGAGTTGTTTACAATTTTGATTGGCCGAGATAAACTGCATTCAAAGGCAGAGCGATCATTGGGCTTTAAATCATAGCCGCGCAAATGACGTCGGCAGGTCAGCGTGGGGGTCTATGATTATATATAGGCTCGTATTTCATAGCCCGGTCTCTCTAATGAATAATTGCCAGCCGCATACCAGAGTCAAATTGTCGATTTGCCTTTAAGTGAGGAAATTCGAGTTTGGTAAGCACATAGTTATTAGCGTGGTTGGTACTTTTAAATTGATTGTAATTGAGTATAAGCCCGATCAGTTAAGTTTCTTGGGAAGTTAAGTTTTGAATTTAATTCTTAACGCCAGAGCCATCAAATACAATCTTAGTGATAGCCTTGAGAAACTTAAGAGGTCCATTTAATTCCTTCTTGAAGGAACGGCAGTGTCTAGGATGGGTTAAGAGTTGCCATGTTACGGGCGTGCTTTGTATTATTTCAAAGTAGGTCTGTACAGAAACCTGCATCTTTGTTTTATGTTATTTTCAGAATATTCGGGAGCGCGTGTATTGTATTTCAGGGAGAGTTTAATTCTGATTTTGTTACAGATATATAGACGGGAGTGAAGTTGTGAAACTGTAAGAATGCGGGAGCACGTGGTTGTAGGAATGCAGCAGCACATGTTTGTAATTACGGGTTCTTAATTTATAACCTGGGGTTGTGTTTAGCTTGTGGGCAGTATGCATCATGCTAGCGTGAATGTTATACATTATTGTTGGTGCATTGTTGTTCTGTGTATTCAGAAGATGTGAGATGTAATTTTAAGGAAATTACTTTGTATTACATATTTGAATGTGATTTTATTTTACTGAACGGGAATTTAATGATTCCTAGAGAGGTCTATTTAATTTGTGTTGATCATTGCTGCATTAGGGTCAGTGTTGAAGTGGGCTAAAGTATTTTTGGACAGGTAGAGTGACCCTCAGTGAAATATTGTTGTTGCTCAGAGTTAGTCATGCAGAACAAAGAAGATCTGGGTCAGCTGGTGTTTACTTTGGACTCCGGTAGAGAAGGGAGTTGAGTGGGGGAGCTGACTTTTTGGAGCATAAATATTATGTAGTTGCTGGAGTGGGAATAGACAGGGGTGTTAGGAAGTAAGGGAGATAGATGTTAAAGACGTGTTAAGTTGATGTGTGGTATAATTATTGTATTATTTGTCCCACAGCAGGTATAGCGGCTCCCTGTGGGAGAGAGAGAGAAATTTGGCAACACCAAATTTCCCCCATGGCAAAGTTTTCTGGCATCTCGGACAAAATTAGAGTTTGAGATATTGCCAGAGGCGGAAGGAGACGGAAAAATATGTTTTTCCCAGGCAGGGAAGACTTTTCTCCAGTGAAGAGGATTTGTGGATAAATCCGGAGCTCTGATGCTCGATCTTTACACACACAAATTTGGCATGCTGCCAGCGTTGTTGTAATCAATTTCGCTTCGTCCCGGCCATAATAAAGCCGAAGGGCTGAACCCAGAGGGGTAACCGGGCAGGTAAATCCATAGAGGTGTTAGTAGAAACCAGCTAAAGTTTCCAGTCCAGAATCCAGTGGGTTCTTTGTAAACCTAGTCGTCACTTACAGAAGTTGTGGAGGGAGAAAGGGTTACGATACCCTCTACAGTTGCTATAGATGTTAGAACAGAACTGAGAACGGTTTTGTTGAAGATTATAGCAAAGGACAGCTACTGAAGTGTTGTAGAATAGTTAGTTGTGAAGCAGTGTTCTTCTTCTTCCTCGTTCGTCCTGAAAAGGACGGTGGTTGCGTTGTGTCTGTTTACGCCTAAGCTGTGATATCTGCACCTTTCGGTCGACACATCCGACTTCTGCACGGCATTTTTTAGGACCGGGTTTGCCTTCCCATTTCGATCCACACTCGCTCAGCCAGACTGCACTGCTGCAGACTGTTTCCAGGACCACCACGTGGAGGTGGAGTGCGGTCTTGACCAGCTCTGATTCGCTGGTCCTGACGCAGGCAGTCAAGCTATGAGTCGCTGACTGCGTTCTCTATTGGTGCGTCTTTGGGTCCCAAGCAGTGTTCAGGAGATTTCAGGTTTTGCTGTGTAGTAACGAAGTCTGTGCAGAGATTGTGTAGAAAATGCTTAGTAGTTCCAGCTGACGGTGTAATTAGAAGGAACATTAGAATTTTAAGTTAGAATAGCTAGGTGAGTGGAGGCTCGACATCTGAGACCCCACCAAGTGCATTGTGGGTTTGTTTAATCTAAACTTCTTTTCCCATACAGGTGGCAAATTGTGGGGAAAGGGTTGGGTTGAGGTTTAAATCACGTTTTAAACTGTGCATTCTTGTTTTCCAGGTGTGCTTACCTTGCACTTTATTTGGTTATTGACATGTATTCGTTTTCAGTCTTTCTTCTCACTAGTGTCTTGTCACTATACGTAGACAACCTCTAGTCTTAAATCCACTTCGTGACATTTACTAGTTCCAAAGCCAGGGTTCCTGACTCCTGATCTTAAGTGAAAGTAGGTAAAGGATCCCGTTACATGCCCATTGAGGCATATTGGGAATATGGTGTTAGGTCCAAATTTTCATGACCATCGGCACACTAGGGGTGATGTGGTCAGCATCGCGCCGGCCGCCTTAACCTTCCCAGAGTTGCTCTGGTACCCAATTCATGAGGCTGGGTCAGCCCCAGATCTGTTTGAAGTCTAAAAAATCCCACCTCAGCTTGGGATCCTTATCTTAAGTGTTTTGGAGGAAAAACTCACGCCTGCACACATCAACATAGACTAAAACTAAAAGCTTGTTACAGTTATTCACATTGTCAAAGACTAAGGCAATGAACAAATAACTATCTCTTTAATAAGAAAGCAGAAAACAAATACATATAATATATAACATTAATAATACATTTCATAGTTTATGTTTTCCTCTTATTATAATTTAGCAACTTATAACAAATGGTGAAGAATTTCATATAATAAACCATACAGTTTATTAAATAAAACAATGTGTAAGCCAGATCTCAGATAAATGTTGGTGTCATAAAAAGTGTAGCTGTGAGGCCTTTAAAGTGATCAAACAAATGTTTTACTTGGTAACTAATGGCAAGTCTAAAATGCTGCTTTGTGAATAAAAATGAATTATAAAGTCAAAAGCAGGTTTATAGTTTGGATTTAATTATTTCAGAAAAAATTTCTTTTTTAAACTATACATTTTAATTATTTAAGATAAATTTTGAAACTTCTGACCTCCTCCATGTCATAAGGAGAAGCACACAAAAAAAAATGTAAGTACTAAAATTCTAAGAATTTTTATTTTTAATGGCAGAAGTTTTGCTTATCTTTTCACAATCTTCCTAAAGGCAGCAAAAGTCTCATTTTAATAAGCATGAATCACTAATCTGGTCAATTGTGGAAAGAGTGGAACTCTGAATGAGTTTCATATGTACATCATGTTTGTATAGTGAATACCATATGTACAACATGTCTTGAATATCATATGCACATTATGTGTGGATAATGCATGTACAGCATATGAGTCTTGAATGCCATATGTACATTATGTTTGTATAGTTAGAACCTATATACCATAAAATCTCGCATATAATACGCATGCTTGATTTAGCCCAACATTTTCTGGTAAAATGGAAATTCGTGTATAATACGCACCATAATTTTTCAAGATTTTATTTTATGAAACATTTGTTAAAAAACTGAAAGTATAATAACAAACAGAAATAGATACGCAACACCTACATTTTAGGTACTTTGGACTGAAAGACCATGTCGCTTCATAAAACAAACTGCCCATCCATATGACGCTTTAAATGTTGTTGTGCCTGTACGAGATTTTGTAAGTTCCAGAGCTTTAAGTCGTATTTCAATGCATGAAACACCGATGCCTTGTTGCCTTCTATCCACTACCCACTCCAATAATGTTTTTTCTAGGTCTGGAAGATCTGGTGGTGACCCACGATTCGCCTTTTTCTTACTAGGCAACACTTGCAGCACTTCTTTGTTTTTTCGCCATAATCGAATGTTACACTCGTTAATGGAAAAATGTCAACTTGCTGCCCGACTGCCGTTAGATTCTGCATATTTTACCACTAAGAGCTTTTCTGCTGCAGTATAACATGTTCTCGAATTCACTTTAGGGCTCAAAATAATAAAACGACAAACTTCACAACCAAGCTTAATATCAAAACGGATTGAAGACCAAGAGTGTGAAATGCGTTTTGCGACAATGTCTGACACATAAGAAAACACAGGGCACATTCAATTTCGCGCCATTTTCACTGTTAAATTGTGACAAAAACTTGACAGACTTTCCAATGTAGGTTACTTTCGAAATCGAAAATGACGTATTTTTTAGTACTCGCGTATAATACGCACCCGAGTTTTAGCGGGCAAAAATGAGTAAAAATTGTGCGTATTATACGCGAGATTTTACGGTACATGTGTGTACAGAGAGTTCCATTATGTACAAAGTACCATACTTATAAAGTGTGCAATCTCTCGACTACAGAGTAAATATTTAACATTCCTCTTCCCTTCTTTGATCCATTGCCGCGGACCTTCAAAGCAGTCAGTGGCCATCACGCCTTGTGGCGTCTTGTAGGGCAGCAACAAATTCATTCCACTTTGTTCGGTCGGTGGCCATCCTTCGTAGTGCCCCAACTATGGTTCATTCTTTGCATCTCAGCTTCCACAGTTCTCCGCCAGGATATTTTTGGTCGGCCTCTCTTTTGCTTTCCATTGGGGGTCCAAAGCATAGCTGTTCTTGTAATGGTATTAGGTTCCCTTCTGAGGACGTGGCCAACCCAACTCCAGCTATGATGGTGTGCATGTCCTCCTGGTTACTCCGAATAAGTAGTTCTTGGTTGCTGATGGTATTCGGCCAAAAGATTCAGAGAATTTTCCTCGGGCAGATTGTGTGGAGAATGAATAAAGCGAGAACAGCCCTTGCTAGTCTCAACAACATTTGGAAGTGTTCCCAGTACAGCACAAACACCAAATTAAGACTGTAATGAGAGCTGTGTACTTTCTGTGCTACATCATCATTTTTTCACTCCTTGTGGAGCACAGCTACCACTGCAGCTAGCCCCCGTTACAAGAAGCCAGCACTAAGCGGTCACATGCTCTTACAGCAGTGGTATCTGTAGTAATTTGTTTAACATGATAAGGTTGCCAGCCACATGCACAGCCTTATATCAGTCACATTGTTTAACATGATAAGGTTGCCAGCCACATGCACAGCCTTATATCAGTCACATTGTTTAACATGATAAGGTTGCCAGCCACATGCACAGCCTTATATCAGTCACATTGTTTAACATGATAAGGTTGCCAGCCACATGCACAGCCTTATATCAGTCACATTGTTTAACATGATACGGTTGCAGTAGTTCTGTATTTTTCATGTTTTTTTTTTCAGAGACCTCTGGGAACTACAAGGAAGGGGCTGGTACATGCTCTTATAGTAGGTTCCACAAACAGATTTTTCATATTTGTTAAATAGACAATTAATAAGATATTTAGAAAGTACATTAAAAAACAAAATGAACCAAAAAAAAAAAACACACATCAAAATCGATCTGTAAGTTATAGTCAGACTTGAACTCAGAAAGACTTTGCTTCAAAGCCTCCGAAATGAATGCAGTGCTCTACAACTGTGCTTTTCTATCCTTTCTTCTCACAAAACAAAGGTAAAGGTCCCATATCTGGTACAACCATAAGGGAGTGTAGTGGTAGAGACTTCATTATACTAGCTCTCTGCTTTATGAAGTGGGGGTGGTGGTGTTGTGACCAGTTCCCTTCCTCTCTGCCTTCCATTAACTCTAGAGCACAGTTCTTTTTCGTCGTAGATCCTCAGCCCTGACTGACAAAGCAGGCAGTGGCCATCACGCCTAGTGGCATCTTGTAAGGCAGCAACAAACTGTAAGAGCAAAGTTAGGTACCCATTTGTAGCTGGGTAGACTGGCATGACGCTACATGGTTTTGAACCCAGTAGTTACAGCACTGAGAAGTCAACAAAATGCAGACCCAGTAAGAGCAATACTCTACAAAGTCAGAGAACCCCTACAGCTGTGATACAGTAAGTCACATTGCAACATCCCTGGCAATGCAGAGGCTGACATATTGGCAAAGGAAGGTGCAAAGCTACCTCCGTCTGATACAAGTATAACTTTTGAACACGCCAAGAGTTTTATCAGAAATAGATATAAAAACAAGTGGGAAGCAGCGCATTCAGGCCACCAGAAGTTCAATGCATATTACCAGCTCAGCAGACGTGAACGAGCGATAATCTTCAGACTCTGCACAGGCCACAGCAGATTGATATACCATCTATTCAACAAGCTAAAGACAGGAACTACCAACCAGTGTAACTATGGTACAGATAAAATGACTGCTGAACATCTGCTTCAAAGGTCCCAAACATGTGAAGAATAAAGAAAGCACATATGGCCGTCACCAGTACCGCTCATGAAAAAAACTCTATATGGAGATACCAACAACCTCAGACTGACCACCTTTTCTTTATTTTTATTCAAGTCAACGTCTGAAAGTATGAAGAAGAAGAACCCAGTAACTTTGTCTCACGCAGTAACCACTCAAACTTCTCTGCCAACTGATGCTCAGTCTTCTCATATACCATGAGATACAAACAAGAATGTCTGTGCCAACCATGAATTCGTCATCCCTGTCTCTAGTTCTCTTCTCCACATGTTCTTTGGTCTCCCTCTACCTGTTTTACCCTGGAAGTTGCAGAACAAGGACTGCCTTGTTTTGTTATATCTTAGAATACAATTTCCTAAGCCTTCTTACCACAATTTGGCATATAAAAAGTATCGGTTCATGTTATTGCTTTTGGTATGTTGAAATATATTGTGAATTAAATCTATCTTAAAAGTTATTTACACCATCACTAGATTATATAGGAGCCGTGGTAGCTCAGTGGTTAGTGCACTGGCTTCCTAGCTCAGTGGTCCATGGTTCGATCCCCAGTTGAGGTGGGATTTTTAGACCGCAAACGGCTCTGGGGTCGACCCAGCCTCATGAATTGGGTACCAGAGCAACTCTGGGAAGGTTAAGGCGGCCGGCGTGATGCTGACTACATCACCCTAGTGTCGATGGTCAAGAAAATATGGGCATGACACCATATTCCCAATATGCCTTAATGAGCGTGTAACAGGTTCCTCCCTAGATTATATACATAAAATTTTTCCAAAATCCTGGCATACCGCCAGAAGTCTTGTGTGTCACAACTGGTAAGCTGATAGACATAAGTACTGCTCTTTTACACGAAAATAAGGAAGAATCCAAAATTAAAGGTAAAGTAATGTTAGTCCCATAGTAGATAACTGCCTTAGGGGAGTGAAATGTTAAAGACTTCAATATACTAGGTCCAGCTTTATGAGGTAGGGTGTTTCCTTCCTCACTGCCTTTGCCTTCCCTAAAGTCAATTTTATAAATGGGCCAATTCAATAATTTAAAAAAACAACCATTTTAAAAAAGTGTCATGACCCACTACTTGGGTACTGTTTAACACTGGTCCTCTAATTATGCATAAAATTAACTGAAAAACAACCAAAAATATTTCACTATAAATGAAAGATATAAAAAGTGCCGTGCTAATCCCAGGTGTGTCAGCTGAAAACTACTATCACTCTAATAATAAAAGAAAGGTATAAAAGATACAAAACTTCAGTTCTATCAATGACATTGTAGCTAGTAACAAAAGCAAACTAGGAAGGTAAATCATATTGCAATTGAAACATTTTAATAAACTATTTATGCATATAACAATACTAACAAGGACCTACAGATTCTATTTACAGTATTAATAAAGGTGTGCTTTTGAGTAGGGGAAAATATCTGCACAGGTTACCATTTGTTAAGTGTGGGGATGTTAATATTCAGGACATGGGGAATAAAGTATACCTCATAGTGGAGATGTTGCTTCTAGTGCTGTGGGCTTTGAAAAGGCCTTTGAGAGCTTTAGACAGAGAGAAGGCCTTTAAAAGTTTAGATTGAAGGCCTTCGAGAGTTTAGACAGACAGAAAGGCTTAGACAGTTTAGACAGACAGAAGGCCTTTGAGAGTTTAGACAAAGATAAGACCTTTGAGAGTTTAGACAGAATCATTTTGAAAACTGATGAGACAGTAGGGAGTTTTTCAAAGTTCATTAACCCAATAACAAAACCACATGAGTAAAAGAAGTGCAGAGTTCTTCATTAAGGACAAATTACAAAGTTCTTTGAGACAAGAACTAGGGCACCTTTTGTCATAATTTCTCTTCCTTCTGGCTAACAAGTGGATTGTTAGAACACCACAATTAACCACCAGAAAAGAGTGCAATGGACTCTGACAAAATGGACTGACGATCCAAATTTTGCCAATCACCTTTCCCTTCTGCCTCGTAAACACAACCAGATGCAAGAAAAAATGAGAATACCGGATAGAACGTTGCATAAACATAGAAACTATAAAGAATATGAGAATAAATGAAGACAACTGTAGCTAGATTATACCGTCCCCTACAAGACATCGGCTGATATCTTGGCAGCAACAGACAAAGTTTTAAGAACAGACAGTAACACCAATACAAAAGGCATGAGAGGCTTTCATTGCATAGGGAAATATATGGAAATCCATTAAAAAAATCAAGTCTGACACAAAAATCAGAATCTTCAAAAAAACTGTCAAAGCAGACGTAGCTTTGAAACATGGAAAACAACATTCAAGAACTTGCAGACATAGAACATAAAGGACATAACAGAATCACAACTGATGGAAATAACCAGATAAGTATCAGTGGAACAAGAAATGAAGGAAAGATACTGGCATTGGATAGGACCCACACTCATAGCATTACAAGGCAGTCTTATTTTATGGACTCCCAGGGTAACAGAATATTACACACACATAAAGGTATGTTTTCAGGCACTCGTGAGAAGTAGAAAACTAGACAACAAAAAAAACAACAGATGTGAGTGGCTTACCGGGGAATCGAACCCAGTACCTTCCGTGCGACAACCCCGCCTAGCTACAGAAGTGAATCACACTATCCTCCCTGCCATCTAAGCACCACAAAAATAGTGCTTCGATGACGGGTTATCAGTGTGACCCGCAACACATAACAACGGAAATTTACCTAGGGCAATCCAGCCTTTTAATGACACAATCACTTCTGTTGTTCCCCTATTAATATTATACAGTATAGGCCAGATTACACAAGACAAAGACCTTAATACTGTGTCTAGTAAATGATAGAAGACTAAGAACAGTAAGTACAGGACAGAGGGTAGGTTTTGGTAAAAGAAACAGACCTAAAAGCATACAGAGAAGGGAATTGAAGGAAGACATGAAAAGAACTTTAATAGATGGCACAAGACAGGTGGTAGTAGTATCCCCTTAGTCATTGCTGACTATAAGAACACACCCCCGAGAGGATGTCTGGCAACACAAAATTAGGCGCACTGTAATATGGAGGTCAAGCTGATGCCCATGCAGCATGCTTCCTAAAGCTGGTGGGTCCAAGGAACAACAGCAGCCGATACAGTTTGGCACCAGAACACATATATGCTATACCTCATATCTGGAATGTATGCTTTACCTCATGTCCAGTATCCAAGACAGGTGAGACTGGCGAGAAGCGTACGCTTTATTGGGAACTTAAAGTAATAATGATGACTAATTACTTATACAGACAAAGGATAAATAGTATTACCACCCTCTCAGACATAAGAGGCAGCTAACTGGAGGTTGTGCAATAGAACTGGCAATCTCATCAAACTGCTACAGAAACAGCAGTGAAAGTGAAATGCTTTGGCGTAGACTTCCTGCAATGCTCATTAACACATTAACTACCGAATTGGAAAACATGCTGTGGCGTAATTAAATTTTGCTCCCATTTTCACCCTGTAGGAGTATGCACAAATTAAGCTGTAGTTTTCATAATTGCTTATGGATTTTTATGAATTATACGTCATTTTAAAGATAAATGAATGTACTAATTATTTCCTGCACCATTTGTAACTCTTATTCAGGTCTTTGCTATTTTACGGTCCTCCGATGGCCGAGGACTTACAATATTTTCACTATCATCATTGCTTGCACTCCACTACTATCAAAATCACTATTTCAATCAAAGTGCACACCATTTTCACTCTTGTCCTCGTCGCTAGATCTATCAGTCAATTGTTGAAACAAATTTCTAGCTTGTTCAGCCATTATTGGAGATGTACAAGCATTTTTTGTGGTCCTATGTCTAGTTGCCACGGTAAACAGTTTTACACGATTTAGTAACTAACCCAAAACATTGAAAAATATGAACATAATATCAATTTTCCAGTGTTCTACAACAACCATGCTTTGGGAATTTGTTTTCCGTGGCAACTTAAAATCTCGAACCAGATCAGAATGAGTTTCAGTACATTTTTCCTTCGTTTTATTACTAAACATAGATCGATGCTCTGAGCGGCTTGTGGTCCAAATGATGGGATTTCATCAGCTGGTCCCACTGGCTCGCAGTAATTAATGTGTTAAGGAGCTTACAAAAAAAAAAAGAAGAAAATAGGAAATATCTGTAGCTGATCATAATGCTTCCACAAACTCTGTAGCAATCCTATATATAAAATCCCAGCTTTTTCTGTCAGTGCGTAACGCTAAGGGATGCAACTTTGGTTGAAAGTTAGACATTAATAGTATTGTTTCCCTTATATGTACTCTCCCAAAAATAGTAACAACACTTACCAAAGAAGAATGCACAAAAATATATTTATAGAATGTGTGATCCCGTATACACACATTGGGATCCTCGCTGCTGCTACGTAGTTCGTGTACTGTGGTGATACACAGTCTCTTCTTTTTCTTCCGTCCTTAGCCACCGACCGTCAAAGCAGTCAGTGGCCATTACACCTAGTGGCGTCTTAGGGCAACAGCAGATAGGTTTTCTTTGCCATTGTTTCCCATCACGCCTATTGGCGTCTTTAGGGCAACGGCAAATCAATCCATCTGCTGTTGTTTCCGTAATCGAAGTGACTGGCAAACGGGTGATCAGCCCGTTGGTGGTGATACACAGTGGTTTTTAAAAATACTTTTGAATAAGTAAAATTGCCGTTAGGTGTTGGTGCTTTTGAATTTAATTCCCGTCTTATGACGAGCTTTTAATAAAAGTTTTACACTAGTATTATCAATAAAATTACACTTTCTGTACCATAATGAACATAATTTTAGAGTCAAGTTATCCATGCAACTTTTAAACACACTATACCAATGCATTAGTTCACAGCTTCTTCGCTGAAACAATTCTAATGAGGTTAATCATCTGGCTGACCCATTCTCATTAATCTGTACTGACCCCGCACACCACTGGAGCGAAAGAGAGTGAGTCCTAGTTTAATGAAAAGTGCAAGTGACATGGCACCACCCAAGAATAATGACATGATAGAGGACACATTTCCTGGGTTGTAATTTTCGGTAAGTGACCCAGCCAATGCCCAGATGACAACAGCATATGGCAAAAGGCAATACCGGGTAAAACGCTCCATTACAGTTGAATCTAAGATGATGTAGACAATCGACATGAAGGCCAGGATGCTGAGACATACGATTGAAGCGGTCTCAACTGAGACTGGCTTATTCCATTTGTAAACCAAAACAATGCCCAGGTTTATCAAAGCTGTAATGATGGCCCATGCGGCATACATTGCAACACTGTTGATGGCTACTATTTCCAAAAATGTTACTTCTTTATTTCTGTCCTGATCCATCAAAGTGTTTCTAAGCATTACCAACCTGGAAGTCACAATGGCTGCAGCTAAAATCAAGGAGAGAGCAATACATGCCAGAAAGACAAAAGAAGCCAAAAATAAAAGTTTGTCCCACAGAAACAACCAGCCAATGTTGAAAGCAGAGCTGAAACTGAAGAAGATGAAGAATGCAGGTGACAGGACGACGGGATTGAGATAGGCAGGTTCCTGTTCTGTGTTGCGGCAGATAAGTCCAAGACTGTAGATAACCCATGTAAGCTGCGATAGGTAGATCACATCCCAAATGTAGAACGCCCATCCTGCTGGTGTAAAGTTCAGGGAAAACTCTTCTGCTATCTTTGACATTCCATTTGCAAAAAGACCTGGCAAGAAAATTACAATGTCAAAGAAATGTGACATGTTTATACAAATAAGCACAATAAAGAAACCTGCCAGATGGAGACATTATTTCAGATAACCTATTTTCTAAATATAATTTTTAAAATCTTCCTTTCCAAAATGAAACAAAAATATTGTTTTATAACATTTACATAATTTTGAAGATATATATCAGTGGATCCCATAGTGATCCTTGGGGCACTGGAAGGATCCAAGGGTGGGGGGAGTTCATTAGAATGTTGGTGGTTGAGGTTTTGACGGGCTAAATTCAACAATATTAATAAATCTAACACTTACATGCAAAATAGTTTTGATTATTAAACAGGGCCCTGGTGTGAGTGGTTAAAAAGAATGTAGCCTGAAAAAAACCCTAATCCACCACTCCTCCCTAACTTCACTCATCCCAGTTTCTCATAATAGGAAACTCTGTACAGAGCGATACAACAGGAAGCAATCTGATCAGAAGGAGTCCCCCCGTCCGACAAGCGTTTCGGCCCTACATACTCATTTACACTCTAAGGGGGGCGGGCCCACTTGGGTCATGACTCCCAAGCATCTCAGCCTCCTGTTGTCTTGTATCGAAAATGAACCCATTTCACTTATGGTAGCAACTTTAATCCACAACTCTGCCAGCCGTGGAGGCAATTGTGAAAGTAACAAAGAGAAGACAAATTATTCTGTTCGCTCCGTAGCACATCACAACTACGGACACACACTGAGTCACCTGCGCGAAACCGACGAGACTTGACACTGTGCGCTCGCCACTGAAATTCTTCCTGACACCCCTTATAGTATACGTCGCCTCTCAGCCACAGCCCTTTCACTAGTACACCTAAAAACTCAGCGTATTGTGGACTTAGAAAAATTCCTGGTGTTTTCTGTACCGCAGCGTTTATTGTCACGATTTCCATTGCCCATTGCGGTTGTTCCACAGCCAGCCTGATGCCTTTTCGGCAGTTTCACTAAGCCTCTTCAGTGCCCTTGTTCTCGACTGTCCCTTCAGCCCCAACAGTTTCAATAGATCATACACTGATGCAGCCACAAGCCCTCTTGAGCCCACTTCAACAGCCATGACCCTTGCAGTGAACCCATCATGTCTCAGATCCGCGGCCAGATCACTATACTTGGCCGCTTTGAACGAATGTTGCTCATCTAATCTGGATTCAAATGGCACGGTCAGTTCAATCAGTATGACCTGAAGAGTTGCTGAAGAATGAAGCACTATATCCGGCCGTTTCCGCGATTTTCTGATACTCTCTGGATATGCCCCTCGTCCAGGTAGGTCTACCGCCATCTCCCAGTCGTTTGCACAGTCAAGAAGAGATGGTAAACTGCTACCAGGTTTACTCGGTTTGGGGTGTGCTGACTTTCCTGCCCTCAGAAAGTATGTATTTGCGGTGCTCGGCCCGGGTTTGCTATTCGCCTTCATCCTTGCCAGATCTATTGTCGCAGCAAGCTCATTTAACACTTTGTTATGGCGCCAAGTGTATCACCCTTGCCCTAATGACACCTTACACGCTGACAGCACGTGTTCGAGTGTCTGCCTCCCCTGGCACAGGGGGCACTGCTCATCATCCGACTTTCCCCATTTCACAAGGTTGGTGGCCGAGGGTAGCAGGTCATACATTGATCTAACAACGAAGCTGAGCCTAAGAGGTGCCATATATCATTCCATGTCAAGGACCTCTGCAGGGCTCCTTCCCATGTAGTCCATTGGCCTTGTTGGACCTGCTGCACTGCTTTTTGCAACCTCTTATCATTCTCAGCTCCTCGTATCTCCTGAACTACCATGTCTCTGCGCTCCCTGCTTGATGCCTTGGACCACCAGCGGATGTCTCCATGATCAAATCCCCGTCTATTCGTTTGAGTGTATCCGATTACCTCCCTCAGTTTGAGTGACTCTTGGGCAGCATCAACAGCTTCTTCCACTCTCCACTTCCTTCCCGTTTTCAGTGTGGGCTGAATGGACTTAACTACGTCATCAGCTGACTCGCGTAGCATCATTGCAAGCCTTGCCTTTCCAACTTTGTACTCTTCAACAACTGACTTGAAAGGAAGCAGAAGTTTTGACTTTTTGCAGTACAGTGCTACATCTCACAGACCTGGTGGTACCTCTAGCCACTTTTCATGAACTTGTTGACCTTCTGCTCTATAGCTTCCACTGTACTTGTGCTTATTTCATATATAAGCAGTGGCCACAGCAACTTCGGTATCAACATGAACTGGAGGCACCACAGTTTGAACTTTCCCAGGAGTCTGCTTTGGTCTATGATCTGCAGCCCTCTGTCTGCCATTTCTATTGTCTGTTGCACTGCCTTTGAGTCTTTTAATGAGGCATCGTACACCCTGCCAAGACTTTTAACAGGTTCCTCAATGACAGTAGGGATTCTTTGGTTGGAAACCATGAATATGTCCTCTGCTATCTTCCCTTTCCTGACTGATAGGCTTCTCGACTTCTTGGGTTTGAAGCTCATTCTGCACCAGCTGACTAGTTCATCCAGGCGTTCTAACATCCTCCGGACCTGATGTTCATCTGATGTCAGAATTGTTGTGTCATCCATGAATACTTTGAGCGGTGGCATGTGACACATTCCACCGAGCTTTGGACCTATAGCCATTCCTTCAGCCGCATTGAGGATTACCTGCATAGCCTCACGAATAGTATCGGAGAGATGGTACACCCCATCGCAATTCCAACTTTAAGGCCAATCCACTTCGTTGTGTATTCTCTGGTTGAAAATCTGACAGCAAACCCTGCGAAATACAGCTTCAGCATTGCTGCAATCTCTTGTGGAACATGATACATTTCTAGGGCCTGCCACAAAATCTGGTGTGGAACGGATCCATAAGCATTCACTAGATCCAACCAGATTACATGGAGGTTTGTTCTGTCAGACTTTGCCTATTGAATTGCTTCCCAGATCATTGTGGCATGCTCTAGACATCCTGGTGTACCTGGGATACCTCCTTTCTGAATGGTAGTGTCAATGTACCCATTTGCCAGGAGGTATGTAGTGAGTCTTTTTGCCATCACTGAGAAGAATATCTTCCCTTCCACATTGAGTAGTGAGAATCTCACTGAGATTGGCTTGAACTGACTGATGTCTGTGGAATTTTGCTCCTTCGGGATGTAGCAGAGGTTCCCAACATGAGTTACACGTACCTAAAGAAAGTTGTATGTTTGAGAGACAACATCAATGAGGCAGGGACGAGATAGGAAAGATAGGTAGCACAGTGGTCGAATTACTAGGATCACTAAGCAAGGCATAGTTTTGTCTACAATCCTGAGTTCATGTACCATCGCTGATTATAAATTCTAAAATAATCATTGGCTACAAAAGCGGATATGTAGGACAGAAACTAATGAGATGAATGTGATCAGCTCACTAAGATTTAATCAGCATCATTTGGAAGGTGACAACCAGTGCTAAATAGTGTTTACCAGCTTAATATGGGTGAGTGTCCAAATATACTTTTAGCTGGAAGGTGAAGAAATTAGATATCTGCAGGTGTTTCAAAAAGGACAAACTTTGCCTTGTTGCAAATTTGATTGTCTCGGTATTTATGGGAGCTAGTGATAACATGATATCCATGATACGTTTATAAACAGGAGGAAAGTTTCAATACAGCCAAATGTATTCCCAATGTTGGTATTTATAGTTTTTAGGTAATGCGGTAACATAACATGGATGGGGGCACTTGGAATGTGCTCTGGGAGCCCAGGGAGTGGTGACCCAAAAAAGTTTGGGAAACACTGATATATATATATACATGTATGTACAATACATCAAGAATAGGAAGAGTTTTGATGTTTTTGCTATGCTGGATCATCATCATCACCATCATTTTCCTTTGCGCTCGTGTAGCATTGACCCACCATTGCAGCTAGTCCCAATTAAAGGAAGCCTGCACTAAGGATTCACATGCTCTTGTAGTAGATGGTTCTGTGGTAATTTGTTTTACATGATGAGTTAGTCGCCTTGTACGACATGTCTGGTCTGGTTTGGTTTTTAAGGACTATCTTCATTGCATACATACAACTCCATAAGTGCTCTGATCTCCTCCCTTAGATCACACAAGGAACGGCATGTCTGAAGATACAGAGGTCCAATTCGTTATTTGTCTCATTACAGTTATTGTTATTGTTATGCAGAATTGACATCATTGCACTCCGGGCAAACCCATAGGTGCTCAGTCTCCATCAGTATATGTCGAAGAGTGTGAATGCTAATTGTTCCTGTAGCTCACTGGTTGTAAACATGATGGATGCATCCTCTCATACGTCCATCTCTACTAGCTTTACGTTTGATGCCAAATTCCAACAGTCTTAACCTTGATGATTCATCAATGGCAGTGTCATTCTCTAACAGGCGATCATTAATTGTTCTCAGTATATCTCCCTTATCCATAGCCAGTATCCCCACTATGGGTGCTCTTGATGCTAGTCTGTCAGCTCTTTCATTACTACATACCCCAGCATGACCAGGACAGTATATCCACACTAGCTCTTGTAGACTGGAAGCTTCTATGAATGTTTTCCATTAATGCCGCAACCAACCACTTTAAACCTTCCGAAGCCTGGACTGAGAGTCGGACACAATGATCGCTTTTGTTAATGAAGTTTCAGTTATCCACCTTAAGGCTGCAGTAACAGCCTCCATTCTCATGCTGGAAGTTATCTTGTAAGCCCTGCTATGTTTGGCGACGATTCTGCCCTGTACGCGAGCAGAGAAGCCCCAACCGGATTTCTCACCCCGGATCACCGACCCATCTGTATACACAATGGCATCACCATCCCCGGAATGATCATGTATCAGTTGATTAATTTCCAGTTCTGCTATTCCATTCCCCTAATTTTTACACTCTCTCCCAAGGCTGATGATGACCCGCTGGTGTTATCCCACTTCTCATCTGACATCCACCATTACAGACCCTTGAGAACTATACAGGGCTATAGTGGATCATGTTTAAAATTTATATGGATTACTCAATGCTTACATAATTAATATGTTAAGTGTGCAAATAAAATGTCACATACTAAAGTTATTCCCATAATTACTGAAATAATTATGTTCGTATGTTAATGCTAAATGACAATGTAGAAGTTTGCACTTTATAGGTCATTCAGTACATACTGAAAGCCCACGTAGGAAAAGAGCTACGGCTCCTTTGGGAATGTCATACAAGGTGACTAATATGAGGCTGGCAACTTTATCATGTAAAATGAAAAGCTGCAGACACCACTGCTGCAGGCTTCTTGCAAGGTGACCAGCAGCAGTAGCCACTACTGTAGTAAGGAGCATAAAAGAGAATTTTGATGGTGATATACTGTTAACCCGATAGGATAGTCTGGCGCTCTCTCTTCCAAACCTCTACACCTCACGGCAGAAGGGGAACGACTAAGTAAGTAAGATATACTGTTAACAGGGAACAAAATATATAAATTAAAGCTGGGATGGATTTTAAAAATCTTAATCAATTAATCGAATTACTTTAATCGAAGATTAATCGATCAATTTCAAACAATCTGATAAATTATTGTAAAAAATCATAAGTATATTTTCTTTTAAAATCACTAAGGACTTTATTTGTTGTACTTAATACAAGACAACATTGTCGTGAAAATATAATGAAAATACTGAAAAGTTACAACCAAAGAATTTATTATTATTGACTATACTTGCCAAATTCCATATCACGAACTTCTAACATAGCAAATGTTCTTGCAGCAAACATAAACACTGCTCAAAATGTAATAATCGATTAAAAATTGTTTTATCAATTAGTCGATTAAAAATTTTGTAATTGATTAATCGATTGATTAACATTAAAGATCCTAGCCCTAATATAAATACTTTTGAATATTTAAATGTAACCGTAAATAATATAATAGTCACATAGTACATAATGCCATGGTGGAGTAAAGTGTTAGAGACTTCATTTATAATAGGACTAATGACCAGTTCCCTTCCTTGCTACTTTAGCCTTCCCTACTCAACAGCGGAGTCAGGTACCCAATTTTACACGTGGGCAGGCTGCTGCGTAATTTGCCCTGGTTTCAAACGCAGTCCCTTCGCCTTGAGAAGCAAACAAGAGCTTTAACCAATCTGCCACTATAACGTTTACACTAAATGAAGAAGTTACCTCCACTTAAGGCTGGGTTAATGGCCAAGAAATTTAGGATTAACATAGCCAAATACAGAAGAGATGTCGCAATAATGAGACTGATGAATACTGGGCTGCTCCGGAGTGTACGCTCAACAGTAGCCACAGATTTGGCTGCCTTCTGGCCAACCGTCAATTTTGGTGATGTCATTCTGTGAATGATATATAATTATAAAAATACAGGAAAATTAATTCAGTTTACTGTCATCATCATCAAGACCACCATCATCGTCATCAACACCACCACCATCATCATTATCACCAACACCACCATCAACATTGTCACCACCACCACCATCAACATTACCATCATCATTACCACCACCACCATCATCATCACCACCACTGCCATCAACATCACCACCACTGCCATCAACATCATCACTGTCACGGAGTGTTTTGAGGGTGTTATGCCAGTATGAATATTCTCATGCTCCAGCGGGAGTTTATTAGTCATTTGAATTGTTGTGAGTTGGGAATGCTTGCCTTGTAATAATTTAGCTACAAGCAATGTTGTGAGCATTGCTTAAGACAAGCTGCTAGCTTTAGTCATGCGTGAATGAAGCTCAGTGGAGTGTGGAAGGTTTTCACATGTTTGGTGAGTGCGGGTGAAGGGGGGCAGTCACAGAGAGTAGTGTGTTGGTTTAGACGTGTGTTGAGTCAGTAGAGAGTTGAGTCAGTAGAGAGTAGACAGAAGACAGCGAAGAGCATAGAGAAGAGAAGGGTGGATGTCTATAGTAGTGCGTGAGTAGAGGGCTATAGTTGTGCAGTGGATTTATGTAGTAGCCTATTTTGTAGCTGTAGTTATTCCGAGGATCAGAGTGATCGTAGAATACTCGGGATTTGTTATGTCTCCAATATTTGTAATGGCGCTGCGCCCATTGTGACTTATTTGTGATATTATATATTCACGGAGATTGATATGGTTGTTGAAGTTGGTGTATTTACTCCTTAGACAGTGAGCTAGATGAGTGGTGTATAAGTGTTGTTTGACTTTCTACATCCACCCACATACACCTTACCCGTCACAATCACTACCATCATCATCACCGCCACCACCATTATCATCATCACCACCAACAACATAATCCTCACCACCACCATAATCATCACCACTATCAACATCACCACCACCATCATCATCATCATCACCACTGTCATCAACATCACCACTACCATCATCATCATCATAACCCTTCAGCTCCCCAAGGAGCATAGGCCTTCAACAAACATATGCCAAGTCTTCCTGTCCCGTGCCATCAGCTCAAGGTCTTCCCATGTCTTCTACTTCCCTTTCACATCTGTCTGCAGCTCTCTTCTCCATGTGTTCTTTGGTCTCTCTCTACCTCTCGTACACTGGGAATTGCAGAACAAGGACTGCGGTAATGCTATCAACAGGTCTCTTCAATGTGTGTACTATCCTTCACCAATCACTATCTTCTTTTCATCTCTAGTTCCACAGGCACTTGTCTGGTTCTTATCATCAGTTCAACAATAAGTGATGTTATTTGGTTTGGTTTTTAAGGACTAATTTCATTGCACACAGACAACTCCATCAGTGCTCTGATCTCCTCCCTTAGATCACACAAGGAGGATCTCAGCACAGTGCATGAACTCCATAACGTCGGCGAGAATCCGAATGTGTGTATATAGGAATCACACATTCTTTAGATATTTTTGTGGTTCCTAATTTTTTTTTTTTTTTTTTTTGCTAGGCCAGCGGCTGTGTGGCCTACCCTTTATGATTTCCAACGTGTGCAACCTGCACATGGGACAACCTCCCATTTTTTTGCCCTAATCCGAGAAGACTAGGCATCCAATCTCACTTCTCAGGAGACCAGAGGGGAGTATAACATCATTAGGACCACTGGTTCTGAAAAAAATTTCCATAAAATATATTCCCTCTACTGGGATTGAACCCAGTACCTAAGAATTTGAGGCGGATGCCATACTTCTTAGCCACTCTGACCCATGATCTTATATGTAGTACATATCTTAGTACTACCACAGCAACCAGTAAACGTGTTTGTACTAGGACATATTTGTGTTCTACCACAGCAACCAGTAAACATGTTTGTCCTAGGACATATTTGTGTTCTACTACAGCAACCAGTAAACATGTTTGTCCTAGGACATATTTGTGTTCTACTACAGCAACCAGTAAACATGTTTGTCCTAGGACATATTTGTGTTCTACTACAGCAACCAGTAAACATGTTTGTCCTAGGACATATTTGTGTTCTACTACAGCAACCAGTAAACATGTTTGTCCTAGGACATATTTGTGTTCTACTACAGCAACCAGTAAACATGTTTGTCCTAGGACATATTTGTGTTCTACTACAGCAACCAGTAAACATGTTTGTCCTAGGACATATTTGTGTTCTACTACAGCAACCAGTAAACATGTTTGTCCTAGGACATATTTGTGTTCTACTACAGCAACCAGTAAACATGTTTGTCCTAGGACATATTTGTGTTCTACTACAGCAACCAGTAAACATGTTTGTCCTAGGACATATTTGTGTTCTACTACAGCAACCAGTAAACATGTTTGTCCTAGGACATATTTGTGTTCTACTACAGCAACCAGTAAACATGTTTGTCCTAATAAATATTTGTGTACTGCTACAGCAACCAGTAAACATGTCTGACCCATTTCAATCCTTCTTTTCTACACAAGCACCCATTTATGAAAGTCTTACAATTACTGCACTACAGATATTTTCAGACGGGTGATGAATCTACCATTTTTAAAGGTGAAGCATATCTTATGGAAATAAAAACTACGAAAAGTAAAAATTTGGATTGGAAAAAAAAATAACAAAACAAAGATATCAAAATCAAACAACTGAAAATATTTAAACATTTAAAATAATTTTATTAATGCATTCCTTTAATTTCTTGTTCACTCCCTACTGAGCAAGGAGCCACTACTACAACTCGCCATCTAGCAGGAAGCCTGCATTAAAAGTCCAGTGCTTTTACAGCAGTGGTTTCGGTAGAAATCTGTTTTACATGACGAGGCTGTCAGATCCATGAACAACCTGGCTGAAATTAAGAACAGTGAGTAGTGTGTTTGATATGGCCTCAAAAAAATAATTCAGAGATGCAGTAATAAGGGTTAGGTTTATGTTTAGGAATCATTAAACCTAATCCTAAACACTAACACTAACGGCGTCTGCAACTTATTTGTATGACATCAAAGAACAAAACCCACCATTTTACATTTCAACCTACAACGTCATATTAGTTGGCTCTTACGAGATGCCTAAGGTTGTAGTCGTCTTAATCTTTCTTTATCTCATCAGAGACTCTTTTAAGAACTATGTAGGGTATTTTTAATAGTGCAACAAGGTTAAAATGAAGCACAGTGGGCCATCTTCTTTGATGTCATCCCAGTTAATCACCAACGTTGTTAGGGTTAAGGATTAGTTTTAAGGACCAATTTCATTCCACACTGACAACTCCATCACTGTTCCAATCTCATTCCTTTGATCACACAAGGAGCATCTCAGCACCGGCAAAGATCCCAATGTGTGTATACAAGAATGGGACCCCAAGATGCAGCAATAGTGAATGCAGTCAGCGACCCATAGCTGTACTGCTTGCATCAGGATCAGCGAACCAGAGCTGGTCAAGACCGCACTCCACCTCCACGTGGTGGTCCTGGAAACAGTCTGCAGCAGTGCAGTCTGGCTGAGCGAGTGCGTATCGCAATGGGAAGGCAAACCCGGTCCCTAAAAAATGCCGTGCTGAAGTCGGATGTGTCGACCGAAAGGTGCAGATATCACAGCTTAGGCGTAAACAGACACAACGCAACCACCGTCCTTTTCAGGGCGAACGAAGAAGAAGAAGAAGAAGAAGAAGTATACAAGAATCACACATTCTAGGATACCTAAACCTAACCTCTTTTTACAGCGGCTCTGAATTATACTTTTTAAGGCCCTACCGAACAGACGGCCCACTGTGTTTCATTTCAACCGTGCAACAATCTATTTAAATATATATTTTAAAATATTGTGAATATTTGTATTTCCATTGCGTGTGTATTCTTTGTTGCTCTCCATATGAGCTTCATGCATTGGGAAAAATAAGCTCCGACTACTGTATTTGGAAAAGAAGAATTAGCTATCGGGAATTCATATGCCTATCGGTAAAACATAGCTTAGCCTATATTTGTATGACATCAAAAAGCACGACCGACTGTTCTTCATTTTTAGCCTGCCTGTATACTTCAAATGGCTGAAATGAAGAATAGTGGGGCGTGTTCTTAGCTGCCATCCAAATAAGTCGTTAGGGTCTAACCGTTACGTCTTATTACTACCCGATGTCTTAATTTTAACCACTTGAAAATACTAGTGTGAACTACGCCACTTTTGGGAGCAAGAATAAGTCCCAGCTATTGCAGCATTGGAAAAACATAAAAATAATTCTTAAATCAACATGAAACTTGGCAAACATCACATACGAGCCTGTTCCATCTTACCTAAAACTTTTATGCTTCTTTGTGTTACCATGGGGGCATAGGATACGTTATAAATAAAATTCACTTTTCCATTTGCTTTTACGTTGTCGACTAACAAACTTCCTACTTCCGGTTAAACAAACATATGACCTACCTGTTACAGGTACACAAAAATTAAACGCGGTAATTTTAACAGGAAAATTACAACAACAAAAAAAAAACAAACCAAAGTATCTCTAAGCCTTACGGTACTTATGTGAACGTTTCACGTCTCTCTCTCTCCCTCTCTCTTGATTTTTTTTTTAGATTAAAAATATTAAGCTTTCTGTCAGTGGCGTAACTACATTCTAATGGACCCCGGGCACAAATTAAGTGGGGCCCTCTTCAGATAATGGTCTCAACAACAATAATCAATATATGACACAGAAATGTTGCTACATTATTCATCTCATCAGTACCACTTTGTTCCTCATGAAGCATAGGCCTTCCCCATATTTGTACCAAGCAGTGGCGTACTGGGGGGGGGGGGGGGGGGGGGGTGCGATTGCCCCGGGTGACAGTCAGGAAGGGGGTGCCATTGGACACTTTTATGATAGTACATGCTGTTTAAAATATACTTGCAAGTGTGTTTCTTTATGGTGGAGGGAGCCAAAGGTAGGATCCGCCCCGGGTACCTAATTCTTTAAAAGCGCCTCTGGTACCAGGTTCACCTCTCATACGCTATGCGTTCAAGATCTTCCCACCACCTCTTTATCACTTTCATTTCTACCTACCGCCAGAACCTGGAACGTAAGCTAATACCTGTACGTCTAACACAGGATATAACGGACATTTAAAGGATGTAAATAAAAGCGAGAATGTCTTCCGACCACTACATTCCTGTAGCTCCTGGGATATGCCGGGTCCACCCTGGCAATAGCTACGCCACTGGTTTTTGTCTTCTTTAATCATATCTGAGGATTGTGAGTGTAAGATGAAGCTCTGTGGCGTAGCTGTTTTTTTTTTTTTTTATATTTCAAGGTGGTCTTTTCGGGGCTGGAGACGCGTATTCGGAGGCTCATTCTTGGGAAAGATGGGGGAGAGAAGCGCTCACAATGCAAAAATACCCGGGCTTCTTCGGAGGGCCTTGTTGACACAATTATACCTAAGATCAACCAGGCATCAAGCTTCCCTCTCTCCAAAAAAAGCCAAATTTGTGTGTGATGATGATGATGGAAGGGTGTAAATGTTTAATAGTTTATAAACATAGATGTCATTCGATAAATACGTTTACTGGTTGTTGTAGTAGTACAAAGATATGTCCTAGGACAAACATGTTTACTGGTTGTTGTAGTAGTACAAAGATATATCCTAGGACAAACATGTTTACATGTTGCTGTAGTAGTACAAAGATATGTCCTAGTACAAACATGTTTAGTGGTTGCTGTAGTAGTACAAAGATATGTCCTATTACAAACATGTTTACATGTTGCTGTAGTAGTACAGAGATATGTCCTAGGACAAACACGTTTACATGTTGCTGTAGTAGTACAAAGATATGTCCTAGGACAAACGTGTTTACTGGTTGCTGTAGTAGTACAAAGATATGTCCTAGTACAAACATGTTTAGTGGTTGCTGTAGTAGTACAAAGATATGTCCTAGGACAAACATGTTTACTGGTTGTTGTAGTAGTACAAAGATATGTCCTAGGACAAACATGTTTACTGGTTGTTGTAGTAGTACAAAGATATGTCCTAGGACAAACATGTTTACTGGTTGCTGTCGTAGAACACAAATATGTCCTAGTACAAACACGTTTAGTGGTTGCTGTTGTAGTACTAAGATATGTCCTAGTACAAACATGGAATAGCCGTTTGGATCATTATCTAGTTCGTTAATATGTCACTCGTGCTGTCTGTGCTAAGTATTTCCATATAGGTAAAATCTTTCATTTAGTATGTGGGGGCTCTTTCTTTATCGAGATCTCCTGGCAGAAGCTAAGGACATGGGGAAATCGAACACATTCCATAATTTATGAGAAAACACTATCTAGTGAAGAGCATTCGCCTTCTCTTCTTCTTGTCCTTATCTCGAATTGGTCTCTTTCTTTCGGCAGCTGTTATCCACCTTGTTAACCAAGGGTTTACAACACATGCCATGCATGGAGGTATATCTGGAGTCATCCTTATATGACCACCAGCTATGCTCAATGCTACAATATACGTACGTGGAAGTGAACCTATGTCTGTGAGGCTAATAACGTCCTCATTGACTCTTGAACTCATCCACACACTTCCAGGGATTCCTTCTGTGGTGAAACTTGTTGAAAACCCAGCATTGCACACTAAGCTTGGAGAAGTCACTTGAGCCTCAGGCGTAATTCATTAGATTTGACTTGGTTGACTGCATACAGAAGGATCTCACTATGAACCCAGTGATAGGCAGGGGTAGCTGAGAAGTGGCTCTGTGCAGAACGTGACAATTCCTTGGGAGAGCCCAGAGCCAGAGTACAATATTTTAGCTCTGCGTAGTTGGAGAGCCCCCTTGGATGGCGGGGAATGCACAGAATGCCAGGCACTTCTTACTCCTAGCTTGGGACCAGATGTGACGATCGTTTAAATGCAAGCCAAGCTGGAGAAACTGGAGCTCAAGAATTCAACTCAACACGTTTCCGAATTGATGAAAAGCCAAGATCTACAGTGTAGATAAGACCAAGGAGTCTTCAACTTAGTATTGGCTGCTAAAGAGCGAGAAGCTCAGCAGCCCTAGTTAAACAACAACAACACATGTCATTAAACAGTCGATTAAGGTTGCAAAGTCCACACTGTTGTAAGCATCTTCTAGGTCAATTGCCACAGCCACCTTCCACGTTTCTAGTTTACCCTATAGACCAGAGGTTTTCAAACTGTGCGTCGCGGCCCTCGGCTAAGGGCGCGCGGTGCATTGGGAAAAGTGTTGGGCTCGATATTATGATCCAAGGTCCATCAATAAATATAGATCTTCATAGTATAGAGAGGAGCCGCGGTGATTTATGCACAGGTCAAGGGAGCCGCGGACCAAAAAAGTTTGAAAACCTCTGCTATAGACCCACATACAGATCGTACGCAAATGTTTCAGCGTTACCCCATATTACTTTTATTGATATCATTGGTTTTTCATAACGTACTGGATTCAGGTACCGTGTAAATATTAATTGTGTGTGTGGTTTCAGTTAATAAATATGTAAAAACATTGACACACAACCAGCCAGAAGTTTCCCACTTATTTTCTGTGTTCCTCGCTATGTGTGTTGTCAAATCGTAGAGACAGTGAGTGAATACTCTTCTAAAATATAAACGTGGAGGTAAAACCCAGATCTGGGACCTAAAGATGCAGCAATAGAGAATGCAGTCAGCGACCCATAGCTTGACTGCTTGCATCAGAGTCAGCGAACCAGAGCTGACTAAGACCCTACTCCACCTCCACGTGGTGGTCCTGGAAACAGTCTGCATCACTGTAGTCTGGCTGAGAGAGTAGGGATCGCAGAAGGAAGGCAAACCCGGTCCCAAAAACTGCCGTGCTGAAGTCGGATGTGTCGACCGAAAGGTGCAGATATCACAGCTACGGCGTAAACAGACACAACGCAACCACCGTCCTTTTCATGACGAACGAGGAAGAAGAAGAAGAAACCCAGATCTAGGTCAAGTAAGAACCCAGAATCTGGGCTGTTGTATGTCACTCAAGGAGAATCACTTACTTACTTACTTAGTCGTTCCCCTTCTACCGTGAGGTGTAGAGGTTTGGAAGAGAGAGCGCCAGACCATTCTATCAGCTGTCTTCTTCCTGGCCTGGTTCCATTCTAGTCCTCGGTCCTTCAAAGATTGTCTAATGTTGTCCTCCCAGCGGACTCTGGGTCGTCCTGGAGGTCTGGATCCCTGGCTCTTTGTTTCCCATGCTTGTCGTGGTAGCCGATCTTCTCCCATTCTGCAGACATGGCCAAACCATCTTAGTTGGGACTGTTCTATTTGGGTCTGCAGCGGATGGGATTTTAGGCCTTGACGGATCGTCTGGTTGCGGACCATGTCTCTTCTTGTTACTTCAACCACTTTCCTCAGATACCTCATTTCTGAGGTTTGGATCTGGCTTTTGTGGGTTGTAGTCATTGCCCACGACTCGCATCCATATGTCAAGACTGGGACATAGGTGGAGCGGTATACAGCCATCTTCGTTTTCTTACCAACCTCTTTCTTGCTGAGGAATCCACGATTTATGGCCTGAAAAAGTCTCCCAGCCGCTGCTTTTCGAGTGGCCAACTCTTCTTTGATGCCTCCCTTTCGGTCTATAATAGCTCCGAGATATTTAAAGTGGTCGACCTGCTCCAGGACCTGTTCTCCCAACTTAATCTGATGTTTTCTTTCTTCTCGTGATATCACCATGGATTTTGTTTTTTAGAGCTGCTTATGACCATCCCTCTCTTCTCCAGCTCTTCCTTCCAGACTTGCAGGTTGGATTGGAGATGTGCCTCTGATTTAGCAATCAGGGCAACATCATCAGCAAATGCCAGCTCCGAAATATAGACCTGTCTCATCTTCCAGTACCCCACTGAATACTTTCTTGTTCTCTCCTTACATGCCTTGATGACATCGTCCATAAGGAGTATGAAGAGGTAAGGTGATAGGATATCACCTTGTCTTACACCAGTGGTGGTCCTGAACTCTTCTGACTTATGGTTTGCTGTCCTCACATAATTTCTGCAAGACTTGTAGAAGCTCTGTATAGCATGAATCAGAGGTACTGGAATATTCTTCCTTGCCAAACAGTCCCAAAGTTTGCTCCAGGGGACTCTGTCAAACGCCTTTTCCAGATCTATGAAACAAAGATGGATCTCACTCTTATACTCAAGGGCCTTTTCACTCAGCTGTCTGAGTGTGAAGATTAGGTCTTGAGTACTTCGGTTTGCTCGGAATCCGCACTGGACCTCATCCAATTGTGGCTCAGCTAGGCGTCGGAGTCTCTGCTCTAGGATTCTAGAGTAGATTTTACCAGGGACACTGAGAAGGGATATGCCTCTATGGTTTCCACATTGTCGATTGTCACCCTTTTTGAAAATTGGTGTTATGATGGCAATCTCCCAATCCTTTGGTATGGTCTTGTTGCACCATGCTGCCTGTAGGACCTTTAAGAGTAATAGGTCGCCTGATGCTCCCATGTACTTAACCATTTCTGGTGTTATACCATCATGCCCTGCTGCTTTGCCCATCTTGATTTTCTCTAGTGCTGCCCTCAGTTCTTCCATCTTTATGTCATCTTCACCATCATTGGTTTCCTCTTCTGTGTCAGTGGTTATCATTTCTGATGCTTCATCATGCTCACCATCCAGGAGTTCTGAGAAATATTCTTTCCATCTTTCCATTACTTCCTTCGGGGCAGTAAGCAATTTGCCTTGCTTCTCCTTTATAAATTTGAGAGGGCATTGTTTTTCTTTCCTCATGTTCTTTAGGGTCTTATAGAACAATTTCTGGTTTTCTTGTGCATCTTTTTCTAGCTTTTCTCCAAATTCTTCCCAGGACTTCTGTTTTGCTGCTAGCACTTTGTTCTTTGCTTCTGTTCTGAGTGTCACATATTCTCTATATTTTTCCATTTGTCCTGTTGTGTTTTTAGCTCCTAAGTATTGTTTCCATGCCATTTTCTTCTCTCTTATTTTCTCTTTGACTTCCTCTGTCCACCAAGGTGTCCTCTTTCTCTGGTTCCCAAGTTGGACTTCACCGCATGCTTCTGCAGCAGCTGTCTTTATGATATCCTTGAATTTATTCCAGAGGGTTTCCAAGTCATCAGGTCGTTCTTCTGTGTTGCTCACTGCTGTAGCAATAAGCCCCTGATATCTGGTCTGAATTTCTGGCTCTCTCAGCTTGTAGGTCCTAATGCTCATTTCTCCTGCTCGTTTACTTGGTTTCTTGCGTGATGTTGGGCAGTTCCTAGGCTGAGCAACTCTTTCAGTTGTTCGTTTGATTGTTAGCAGGTAGTGATCACTTCCAATCTCTGGCCCCCTCCAGACTCTTGCATCTCGGACATATCTGAATGAGCTTCTCCGAACAATGGCATAGTCGATCACTGACTTCTCATTCTTGGTTGGTTCACATCTAGTGTATGCATGTATGCGCTTATGGGGGAACTTTGTGTTTGTAATGATCAGATTCTGCTCACTGCAGAATCTAAGGAGTCGCTTTCCATTGTCATTGAGAGTATCTTCTCCATATCTTCCGATAACTCCACCCCATCTAGCATGGTCATTTCCAACTCTGGCATTAAAATCTCCGAGCATAATAACTTCATCTAGGCAGTCATCCACTGTCCTTTGAAGCAGCTCGAAGAATTCCTCCTTGACCTCTGCTCTCTCATCCTCATTTGGCCCATACACTATGACCAGGTTGACTATGGTTTCTTCTTCTTTTAGTTTTACAACCATAATGCGCTCCGAGACAAAGTTCCATCCCTTGATACTATCTTTTGATTTTGGGCCACAATGCAACCCACGCCCCCTTTAGCTCTTTCAGATATGGGTACACCACTGTAGAGCAACGTGTTGCCATTGAGATCCATGACTCCTTGTCCTTTTTTCTTCGTTTCCGTTATAGCCAGGATTTCTAGTTTTGCTTTCCTCCTCTCTTCCACCAGCTCCTCTTCCTTCCCATTTATACTTCTTGTGTTCCAAGTTCCATAAGTCGTAGTCCGTAGTTCGTTCCAGTTCGTCGCCTTTAGAATCAGTCCGGTTTTCTCTCTTGTAGTTCGCGTAATCATGATTTAAAGCAAACAGGTGATTGGCCTGTTGTGCCTTTGCATGGTGGAGGGGCTGCCTCCTTACGGCCTCCATGCAGGCCGCCCTCCTCCTTTTTCATCCGGGCTTGGGACCGGCATTGGCGGAGTTAAGGAGAATCACACCAAGTGATTCTGTCTATTCTACCACTTCTGCATTTCACTAACTTGGCACTCAGTTAGGAAGCCTTTGCCTTCCTAATTCACATTTTCATTTCACCCCCACGACAATAGGATATACACTGAGGAAACCTGATGATGATGAGTTTTACCAGGCAGTCCTTGTTCTCGAATTCCCAGGGTAGGAGAGGCAGAGGAAGACTAAGTAACACATTGAGAAGAGAACTGGTGCCAGGGAGTAATATACAGAAGGGGGAGCCGCGGTAGCAAAGTGGTTAGTGCACTGACTTCCTAGCTCAATGGTCTATGGTTCGATCCCCAGATGAGGTCTATGGTTCGATCCCCAAACGGCTCCTGGGTCGATCCAGCCCCCAACTGGGAAGGTTAAGGCGGCCGGCGTGATGCTGACCACATCACCCTTAGTGTGCCGATGGTCAAGAAAATGTGGGCCTAACACAATATGCCTCAATGGGCGTGTAACGGGATCCTTTACCTTTACCTTTTATACAGAAGGACCTTGAGCTAATGGCACAGGACAGGAAGTCTTGTAATGAAGCATATGCTCCTCAGGGTGCTGAAAGGTGATGATGATGCGGATGATGATAATGATGATTTTTTGTGTGTGCGTAAGCCCGCTATTACTCGAGGCGAAATTAGTATGTCTAACCTGAGACTGATTTTACGTGAGTATCCCTTTTTTCTTATACAGAGACAGGTGTCCCTTGCCATTCATGCAGATACTCGCCGATTTCGGAGGTACCCATTAGAGATGGGTCGGCTCAGGAGCCGCCAGTCCCTGGTCGACGACACTCCTTCAAATGTACTCGCCAGGGCTCGAGTTCTCTTCTTTGATCCTTAGCCGCCGACCGTCAAAGCAGTCAGTGGCCATCACGCCTAGTGGCGTCTTGTTGTGCAACAACAAATTGATTCCACTTTGCTCGGTCGGTGGCCATCCTTCGTACAGTGTCCCAACTCTGGTTCATTCTTTGCATCTCAGCCTCCACAGTCCTCCGTCAAGTTGTTTTTGGTCGGCCTCTCTTTCGTTTTCCTTCAGGGGTCCATAGCATAGCTGTTCTTGTGATGGCATCGGGGTCTCTTCTGAGGACATGGCCAACTGTGATAGAGGATATTATGAAAATAGATTTCATATATCTACATTTTTCTTCCACCGGCTTCCTTATTAATTTTGCACGGTTTGTTAACGTAAAACCCTCCTACACTCAGATATCTGTCTCTTTCTTAATTTAGCACGCCTATTTTCTTTTCTTTTCTCTATTTGCCTTAGGAATGTTTACCAACAGACCTATTTGTTAAACGCAGACCCCTTCACTTATCTATATATGTCAAACTCTTAATTTGGCCACGTACATTTTCTTTTCTCTATGTTGTATAAACGAGGAATGTTTGCAATCAGACAGGTAAACGGAACGCGTAGAGAGGGGACGGGATGGTGGAGTTGTAGAGAAGGGGGAGATAAGCTAAATGAAGAAAAACCAAGGGGGCGATAAGTTGAAACGTATTTTTCGGTAGACACTGGTCAGAGGGACTTAATCTGAAACCAAGGGCAGATAATCACAGTTACTCCCCCTGAATCCGTTCGTTTGGAAAGTAATTAAACACGATGAGAATCGCAAGATCAAAGGACGGGTTTCGCTCGATTGCCAGAGTCTGCGAGCGGTAAGAGTGTGAATTTTTCCTCTGATTCAGAACTGAGCGAAGAAAAGCCCGAAATCTGAGCGAAGGCGTCAGAATTAGCAAGTGTTAGTGAATTTCTTCCAATTTAATATATATTCTCCAGCTTTTAAAATCCATTATTCAGTACCCACAGATTTATTTCAGAACATCTAGCTCCGATTCTAGAACCATTTGTATTAATGAAGTTTCTTAGTTTTCGTTGGAGATTGTTTTAATTTCTGTGTTGGCGTACTAGGTCAAACCCAAAATCTACCAGCGGCTTCCATATAAATATGAGAATAACCATATAAAAAACATTTTTTACTTAGTATATGGGTCTTCAAGGTAAACCTGTCTGGCTTGTGTTTACACACAGAAAGAGACAGATTACCAACCCAAAGAACATTAAGAGTGACTTTGTAACTGGGCCTACAGATCCAGATTTCTTTTTCCCAATTTCATTTACATTCAGCCCGTTGTGGCGACATCACCAACATTAACATTTCCCGACGTTTGACCATTTGTGGTGTGACAAAGAATTGTTATACTGAGAGAAGTTACCGACCTGACATTCCTATATACTGGAAATCTCAAGCTACTGACACTGTGAGCACTGTTAAATTTCTTACCTGGACTAATTAATGTGACATAAACAGAAATCCTAAATAAAAGTAACAAAGTGAACGTTCCCTGGAGAAGTGGATTTAATCTGTCTTTGAGGAGCTGGGGTTTTCTTTGCCAAAATAACACTGGATTTGCTGTGTGCGTGTGTCCTAAAGATTGTTCCAGAAGTTGCAAATCAAGTATTAGATAAGAACGAATGAACGTGGCCACGGTTGTGTGGAAAGAAAGAAAGCAGGAATGAGTAACTCTTTTATTGTATAATCCATGTACTCACTTTGTATATTTCTTACTGTGTTTTGCTAATACTGTTCAAATTTCTGAATAGAATAACGTAGAAACTCTGTTCTTACAGTATAGTCAAAGTCTATACCATAGTGCTAACCTTTTGACCTTTTTGGGGTTAATTAACTTCTCTTTGTGGGATCTTGTCTCAACAGGGGGAGATAGTACTTATGGATCTATTTCTTTATTAATTCTGTACCCCTATGATGTTTTTTTATATTCGATATATGATAATATATATGTTGTGAAGTTTTCTTTATGGTAAATAAAATTTACATAAACTGTATTTTCTGTGTTGGTCAGCTCGTCCCAACATCCACATTCCATTAGTATAGTTTTCACGTTTGTGCGTCTAACTGTCGTCACTTATCTGTGTGTGTGTATGTGAGTGGTGGATATATATATATATATATATATATATATATATATATATATATATATATATATATATATATATATATATATATATATATATATATATATATATATAGAAAGGGAACTGTCGGAACAACAATATTTTTTAGTCGTAACCGATAGGCTGGGCTAGAGAAGTTTTCTCAAATCCAGGGACAGACTTTACCTTTTCACCAACTCACTAGTGAAATCTATCTGTTTACCTTATCTCGCACTGAGTCATCACCTTTGTCAGTTCTATTCAGAAGGGACCTAACATTGTTCTTAATCACCTATCGAAATCTACGACACCAACCCAACTCCAGCGTCTGCCAGCTATGATGGTGTGCATGTCCTCTTGCTTGCTCCGTGTAAGCAGATCTTGGTTGGTGATGGTATTCGGCCAAAAGATTTGGTGAATCTTTCTTAGGCATGTTGTGTGAAAAGAGGACAATTTCTACATTTCCTTCTCTGTAACTCTCCAGCATTCCGCACCATAGAGAAGCACAGAAAGCACACAGCTCTGATACAATCTTAATTTTGTGCTTGTGCTGTATTGAGAGGACTTCCAGATGTTGTTTAGGCTAAAAAAGGCTGTTCTTGCTTTGTTAATTCTGTTGTTGATGTCTTTGCTTGTTCCGCCGTCTGGTGTTACTATGAATCCTAGGTATGTGAAGGTGTCTGTCTGTACCAGTTGCTGATTCCTTACTGATATGGGCTCAGGGTTGCTCACATTGAGCGTCATGACCTCTGACTTCTTTAGATTGATGTTCAAGCCCACCTGCTGGCTATACTTATTAAAGTCTATCCGTTTTTTCCTGGATGTGTTGATGTGAATGTGCTAGTAGTGCAATGTCATCTGCATATTCCAGATCTTCCAATGTAGAAAATGTAGTCCATCTTATTCCTCTTGGACTGCCCTCTGTTGTCTGGCGCATCACCCAGTCTATGACTGTTAAAAATAGAGTGGTTGATAAGGGGCATCCCTGTCGTACTCCTGTCTTCACCTCAAAGGTTAGGTTGCTCTGCCCAACACTATACGTAAAGTTGGCATAGAGGCTTTTTATGATTGACACTATGCAGCTTGGAATTCCATAAGCCCTCAGTATTTTCTATAAACTGTCCCTATGTATACTGTCAAAAGCCTTTTCAAAATCAACGTCTTTTTAAATCCTGCTTGTTCTTTCCTCAGTTTGTGGTCTACTGCTTTTGAAATTCTCTGGATGATTATCCTGCCTAGTATTTTACTGGGAACTGAGAGAAGAGTGATTCCTCTCCAATTATTGCAGTCTGCAAGATCTCCCTTCTTGGGCAACTCGAAAATTATTCCTTTGTTCCACTCTGTTGGTGTTGTCCCTGTTTTCCAGATTTGTGCAAATAGTGGTTCTAATAGTTCTGCTGCTAGCTCAGGGTCTGTCTTAAATAGCTCTGCATTTAAGTTATCATGGCCAGGAGCTTTTCCATTCTTTAACCCTTTGATTGCTGTGATGATTTCTTCTTTTCGTGGAATGTCTGTATTAACATCTAGATCGTTTTCAGCCTCAAGAACATTCAATTGTGTCTCTGGTGGTTCCTTGTTCAGAGTTTCTCTGAAATGCTCTGCCCATCTTGTTTCCTGTCCCTCTGCTGTCGTGATGAGATTTCCTTGCTTATCTCTTACTAATGTAATATTGTTTGCGAGCTCGAGTTAATTCTGTCAAAATCTCGGTCGACGAAAAATCTTCAAATGTCCTCGCCCGGGTTTGATACTGGGTCACCCGGTCGCCAGCGCAGTTTGGTAACCTCTACACCAGCGCCGCTCCCGATAATGATGATGATTAGGTAACTAATTTACATTCGATTATGTTGTGTCTTTTCAGTGTTACAAGAAAAAAAGTAGAGAGTAAAAAGGGGAGAGGGGAAAGAGATTTTTGATGTCATATAAGGGGGCGGGGGTCTAGGTTTTTGTGACGAAGTATGACAATAGGGTTGAAAATGGCTAAAATTGCGTGACGTCATATGTGGACGATCCCTTTGTGTAGAATTGTATACTCTATGATCTCTTTAATTATAATCAACCTATTGACATCTGTATCACATTGTAAGCCAGTTGGTCTATTGTCTATTTATTTTTCACAAGAGTTACTTGAGAAAAAAAATAAACGTCATTGAAGCTTGGAGAAAAAAATAAATAGATTTACTGGGGGAAAAAAAAACTAGTAATACTGATGGTTTAAAAAACAAGAAAAGAGACAGAAAAACGAAGTTTGAAAAACTTAGGAGTGGCAACGCTGTTGCCGAGTTGTAAAATAGCACATAATTAAAATAGAGATCAAATCAAAAGCTTAATTAAAAAGGACAATAACTAACGAATAGACAGTGGCGTGGGATGAAAGCCTGAAGGACAAACATGCATCTAAATCAGGGCGATCCAACTTATTCAACTCCGAGGGCCTCATAAACCAAAAATTTAAAGTTCACGAGCCATTCATGATAAAAAAAATAAAAATTATTTAACATAAAAGCTCAGTGAAAAGTTGATGAAAATCGAAGAGTTTGAAATAAAATAAAAATAAAAATTTAAAATTACAATGACCATTGAGTTTCTATGGAAACAATTGTATTTTTATTCTTACATCCTAATGGGAAGTTTGGGGGAGTAGATTTTCTGTAACCAGAGTCTCGATATCAATGTCAATCGAACGCTTTCGGATGCTGATTGCAGGCTGTAATACATTGCTTTCCACCGGACGTTTTGAGTCTAATCTCAAAATTATTAATTGTACTATATAATACAAAAAAATGTATGAGCGCGGGCCACAAAAACATTTTACGCGGGCCACATTTGGCCCGCGGGACTGCTGTTGGACCACGCTGATCTAAATTGTTCAAGACTCCTGCAAGAACGTGTCAGGTATCTAGAGAACTAAAAATTCCTAGCAGTAAGAAACTTCTTAGACTGCAACTAGGAATGGGCTATCTTAGAATAGAAGAACCTTACTGTGCAGAGTGTTTAGAGGAAAACATTTCCTCCTCAAATTTAGGATGTATGAACAAGAGAGAAATCCAATACTGTATTAAATTATTTGCGGGCATGTGATAACTGCAAAACAGGTGCTGGGAGAACCTTGTTAACAACAGGTTATTTCAATACCCTTTACCCTTTAGCTCCCCAAGGAGCATAGGCCTTCAACAAACACATGCCAAGTCTTCCTGTCCTGTGCCATCCGCTCTAGTTGTTGAAGTTTTTTGGGTAAAAAGTTTTTTACGGGATGGGGCAACCAGCCCCATGCCCAACCCTCCTTAGTAGCTTTTTACGACATGCATGGTAGGGTACAGTGTTACTATTCTTTGCTCTCCTTTCGGGCCCCGGTAACACACGGGTGGACAGGACATTTATGAGAGACTTTACTTTGATTGTTTTGTTATTTCCGTCAATTTGTTTGTTTTTATTTTTATTGTTTGTTTCTTGGAAAGTGTAGGTCACACACAATTTTAGTTTTGATTTACTCTATTTGGACTGGATGGAGGGGGGAAGAAGTTACTATATTATCTTGAATTGATCACACTATATATTCTAATTATAACCCATCGAGGGTTGAACAGAATACTTTGTTTTAAAAAAAGGTGCTGAGAGTAGACAGACCTACATAATCGCACAATATAGTAAAACAGTATATAACACACAGAAAAATTAATATATAAGGATCAGTCATGGTGTGACGACTGCCATCAATGGTACCAATACCTTGTAGCGGTATGGCAGCTTGTGTACCCTGACAATCCCCAGAGCTATGCCAGTGGGAGTTTTACTCCTGGTAGGTTCAACCAAGCTGGACTGGTCTGCGTGGGTAGGGGTCAGACAAAAGCTGGTACCCTGGTCCTCCAGGTTGGGGGTTTTAGCAAAGGGCCGACACCCCAGTCTGTGTAAAAAATCGCACATTTTACGGAAACAGCAATAAATGAAAAAAACTTTGCTCCGGGACGGGCATCCGGAGTCTCAGGCTCGTATGACTGACAGTGGTGAAAGCTGAAAGGAAGCCACTGGCATGAAAACGGATGCCCAGACCGCAAAACACGAAACCAGAATTGGTTTTTGGAATGTCAGAACTATGAATGAGGCAGGAAAGCTGAGACAGATCACAGCAGAGATGAGGAATTATAAACTACATATCCTGGGAATAAGCGAGAGCAGATGGACAGGGATGGGGAGAATAAAAACAGCTACAGGGGAAACAGTACTTTATTCTGGTAGAGAGGACGGTCAGCACAACGAAGGTGTAGCCATTATCCTTAAGAAAGGAATGGAAAGGTCTCTACTGGAATGGAAACCTATTAACAACAGACTAATAAGAGCAAGACTGAGAGGGAGATTCACCAACACCACAATTATACAATGCTATGCACCAACAAACGACAGCGATGAAGAGATCAAGGACGAGTTCTATCAACAGGTACAAAAGGAAATGGAAACTGTACCCAGGTACGATCTTATTATAGTAATGGGAGACCTAAATGCGAAAGTTGGAACACACAATAATCATAACGAAAGAGTAATGGGGAAATGCGGCAGTGGAACAGTAAATGAGAATGGGGACAAATTAATAAGCTTCTGCAGTATTAACAACCTGGTCATTGGAGGAACACTTTTTCAACACAAAGAAGTGCACAAGTTAACATGGGAATCACCAAACGGACGAGACAAAAACCAGATAGATGACATAATGATCAATGGCAGATGGAGACATGCACTACAAGACGTGAAAGTAAGAAGAGGCGCAGATGTGGGAAGTGATCATCACCTAGTAGTAGCAAGACTGAAGGTGAAACTCAGAGCTGCTGGACCAGTTGCAGTCAAACAGAAAAGATATAACATCACGAAACTTAAGGACCCCCTCACCAGAAAAGCGTTCGTGGTCGACGTAAAGAGACGATATCTGATTACCAAAAGCCAGGAAAGAACAGAGACCGACGATGTCGACCAGAAATTCAACACCATCTCAACAATATACAAAGAAAGAAGCAAGTCATGCTTGGGATTCCAGGAAAGAAAGAGCCAAGACTGGATAACACGAGAAACGCTAAACACCACAGCGAAGAGAAAGGAAATGAAAAGAAAGAAAACAGAAGCTAAGTCTCCCAGGTTAAAGGCAATATATAGTGAACAGTACAGTCAGCTGGACAAGGAAGTAAAACGTCAAACCCGTGCTAACAAAAGGACATTTCTGGATGACCTTGCAAGACAGGCAGAAGAGGTAGCACTGAGAAATGAACAAAGCACAGTTTATAAAATAACTAAAGCTATCGGTGGAAAACGAGGTGCAAACAACATAACGTTAGTAAGAGACAAGCAAGGAAATCTCATCACGACAGCAGAGGGACAGGAAACAAGATGGGCAGAGCATTTCAGAGAAACTCTGAACAAGGAACAACCAGAGACACAATTGAATGTTCCTGAGGCTGAAAACGATCTAGATGTTAATACAGACATTCCACGAAAAGAAGAAATCATCACAGCAATCAAAGGGCTAAAAAATGGAAAAGCGCCTGGTCACGACAATCTAAATGCTGAGCTATTCAAGACAGACCCTGAGCTAGCAGCAGAACTATTATAACCACTATTTGCACAAGTCTGGGAAACTGAGACAACACCAACAGAGTGGAGTAAAGGAATAATTGTCAAATTGCCCAAGAAGGGCGACATTGCAGACTGCAACAACTGGAGAGGAATTACCCTCCTCTCAGTTCCCAGCAAAATACTAGGCAGGATAATCATCCAGAGAATTTCAAAAGCAGTTGACCATAAACTGAGGACAGAACAAGCGGGCTTCAGAAAGAACAGAAGATGTGCAGAGCATATATTTGCCCTCAGGAACATTATAGAGCAGTGCTCAGAATGGCAGAGACAGCTGTACATTAACTTTGTTGATTTTGAAAAGGCTTTCGATAGCATACACAGGGACAGCCTATGGAAAATTCTGAGGGCTTATGGAATTCCCAGCCGCATTGTTTCCATTATAAAAAGCCTCTATTCTAACTTTACGTGCGGTGTTGGATCGAGTAATGTAACTTTCGAAATGAAAACAGGAGTACGACAGGGGTGCCCCTTATCAACAACATTATTTTTGACAGTCATAGATTGGGTGATGCGCCAGACAACAGAGGGCAGTCCAAGAGGAATTAGATGGACAACGTTTTCTACACTGGAAGATTTGGAATATGCAGATGACATTGCACTACTCGCGCTCACCAACACATTCAAGACAAAACCGATAGACTGAATAAGTATGGCCAGCAGGTTGGCCTGAACATCAATCTGAAGAAGACAGATCATGACACTAAATGTGGGCAATCCTGAGCCAATAACAGTAAGGAACCAGAAGTTAGAACAGACAGACACATTTACTTACCTAGGAAGCATAGTAACACCTGACGGCGGAACAAGCAAGGACATTAACAACAGAATGAATAAAGCGAGACCAGCCTTTGCTGTTCTCAACAACATTTGGAAGTCTTCCCAGTACAGCACAAACACCAAATTAAGACTGTATGAGAGCTGTGTACTTTCTGTGCTTCTCTATGGTGCGGAATGTTGGAGAGTAACAGAGAAGGAAATGTCGAAACTGTCCTCCTTCCACACAATCTGCCTAAGGAAAATTCTCCGAATCTTTTGGCCAAACACCATCAGCAACCAAGAACTACTTATTCGGAGTAACCAGGAGGACATGCACACCATCATAGCTGGCAGACGCTGGAGTTGGGTTGGCCACGTCCTCAGAAGGGACCCTGATACCATCACAAGAACATCTATGCTATGGACCCCCGAGGGAAAGCGAAAGAGAGGCCGACCAAAAACAACTTGGCGGAGAACTGTGGAAGCTGAGATGCAAAGAATGAACCACAGTTGGGGCACTGTACGAAGGATGGCCACCGACCGAGCAAAGTGGAATCAATTTGTTGCTGCCCTACAAGACGCCACCAGGCGTGATGGCCGCTGACTGCTTTGACGGTTGGTGGTTATGGATGAAAGAAGAAGAAGAAGATGGTGTGACAAGAAAGTGGGATTCTGGAGCGGGTTTCGTAATGTTTCTTGTTGGTGGTAGATGATTGATGGATTTGGTGTCATTCCGGATACCCCGGGTTTTCCAACCCTTCTCCTCCTTATTAACACCAAGCCAGTTGTGAGAAACTGTTTTTTTGTTGTCTTCTATTGTTGGAACGGGGTTAGTACATACATATACATTCACACAATTTACATTTTTGATTTACTCTATTTGGACTTAGTGGAGTGAGGATATGATATCATATTTTGACATCGGCATCAAAATTAATATCTTGAATTAACTACACTATTTACCCTAATGTCTCTCTCTGTACACAGAAATTGACAGCCGCATTGGCAAAGCTGCAGCCACCTTCGCCCGCCTCACATCGCGTGTTTGGGGAAACTCCAAACTCACAATGAAGACCAGAGCTGCGGTATATAACGCCTGCGTCACCAGCACACTTCATATAGTAGCGAGGCATGGACAGCCTATGCTAAGCAAGAAAGAAGGCTCAATACCTTCCATTTACGGTGTCTACGCCACATCCTCGGCATTTCGTCGAAAGATAAATTAACAAATGTCGATGTGTTGTCACGTGCTGGCCTTCAAAGCATGTATTCACTGCTTAGACAGCACAGATTACGCTGGCTTGGCCATGTCTGCCGCATGGAAGATGATCGCATCCCAAAAGATATCTTCTACGGACAACTGGCAGATGGCAAAAGAACAGTTGGGCGACCGCAGCTGAGATTCAAAAATGTGTATGAGAGAGACAGGAGGGCATTGGACATAAATCCAGCAACCTGGGAGGATGAAGCCGCCGATCGCACCAAGTGGCGATCTGCGGCGCCACCTCAGTTTGGGCGAAAAGAAGCTCACACAACAAGCAGAAGAGAGGTGAAAACATCGAAAGAAACACCAGGAAAATAAGCAGCTGAGGGCTGTCACCTCAGGGGTGCATTCTCATAGTCAGTTATTACTGAAGGGGCTATTATTATTGTTATTATATCCTAATTATAACCCATGAAGGGTTGAACAGGATATTTATTCTTACCAAAAAAAAAAAAAATTACTTGTGGATGTCATGCTGAACAGCCTTCTCCTTCCTCTTCAAATACCATGCCTAGTGGCGTAGGAGATCATGTCTGTCCACAACTTCCTGTCTCCAGTACAATTTATCAATTCTGCTGTTGACTTCTGTCCATGCCATGATGTCAAACTGTCCAGTATTTGCACTCTTTGTCTTCCCCTATCTCTTTTTCCTTCAATCTTACCTGTTGTTATGATATATTTCAGCTTTTCTCTTCTCATAACATGCCCAAACAAGTGGATTGCTTCTTTCTAATTTTTGAAATACGTTTCCTTTGTGCACTGGCCTCTTTCAGGTCATCCTCATTACTCTTTTTGGCTGTCCATGGTATCTTTAACATTATTCTGTAAAACCACATCTCTGTGGTCTCTAGTGCCTTCCCTACTTGTTTACTAATTGTCCTTGACTCACTCCCATATGTTAGGATTGGTTCTAAAACATTGAACAGTCTGATTTTATTTTTCTGGTAAAAAGATCCATGTAAATAATCTCAGAGTAATCTCCTTTGCTGCTTGTCGCGAGAACAGAGATAACCGGTGTTAAAATTACTTGTTTATGATCACCGAAAGCTACTTTAAGGAATAGTCGAAATGCTTTCATTAGGATCCGTCATATTTTCTATATTGAAGCGACCCTTGCCACAATTTACAGGTAACGACCAAGACGTAGAAAACCACTTGCAGTCAGTCTAAAGTTCAGCATATTCTTATGAAATTCGATTAGTTTGCAATTTCTATTTGAACTAAGTGGAGGGGGAAGAAGGTAGGCCTACTATATTTGGATATTGGAAATCTGACTTTGTTTTCTTGAATTAGTACACCATATGTCCTAATTATAACCCATCAAGGGTTGAACGGGATACTTGAATTAAAAAAAAAACTATAACAAATTGCATAACAGGGTAGGCCTATCAACTTCTTTTCCTTTCAGTAGGCTACTCAGTTTATTTTTTAATTTTTTTTATTTATGAAAAATGTCCCGTTCAATCTCTGCTTTGGTTATAATTAGAAAATGTAGTGTGACTAATTCAAGATAATCATTTTGTTATCCAATATCTGAATATGGCATAATTTTGCACCTCCAGTCAGTCCAAATAGAGTAAATCAGAAGTGTCAACTTGTGCGAGCGCGTGTCACACCTGTCATGTTGTTAACAAGAGGGAAGAGGGTGTCTGGGAGGACACCCAGTTCACTATACATCAGTCATCGTTAATATTCATTACGAGAACTTTACCTGACCCTCACTTTCCAGCCATACCCTCACTAATCTTTATATATTAATTTTTGTTCTTGTTATATATTGTTGTACAGTATTACATAGTTCTCTAGGTCTGTCGATTCTAAACACCTGCTCTACTTTTTTGGGTGAATTGTATGCCTGTAAATAATTTAATATTGATATTCTCTGTTGTTCATACTTCCTACATTTTAGAAGGAAATGCTCTACAGGCATACCTCAGAGATATTGCGGGTTTGGTTCCAGACCACCGCAATAAAGCGAATATCGCAATAAAGTGGGTCATACCCATTTTTTTGGCTTCCCAGGGCATATAAAAGCCTAAAATCATGTTTACATTATGTCTGCTAAGTGCGCAATAGCGCTGGGTCTAAAAAAACAAAGTACTGTAAAATTAAAAATATTTTATTGCTAAAAAAAAATGCTAATCTTCATCGTCTGAGCCTTCAGCGAATCGTAATATTTTTGCTCGTGGGGAGCCAAAATCTATCGGAAGAAAAAGGCACATTCTAATAAATAAACATGAATAATTTGAAAAAAAGCGCAATATTTGCATATTTTCTCGGTCCTTCAAAGATTGTCTAATGTGGTCCTCCCAGCGGAATTTGGGTCGTCCTGGAGGTCTGGATCCCTGGCTCTTAGTTTGCCGTGGTAGCCGATCTTCTCCCATTCTGCAGACATGGCCAAACCATCGTAGTTGGGAATGTTCTACTTGGGTCTGCAGGGGCTGAGTTTTTAGGCCTTGACGTATAGTCTGGTTGCGGACCATGTCTCTTCTTGTTGCTTCAACCACCTTCCTCAGATACGTCATGTCTGAGGTTGAGTCTCGTACACAATGAAGAAATAATAGGACTACTGCTCCTAAAGTGCTGGTCTCTTGCGGCAAAGGTGCCGGGTTCGAATCACAGTATTGACAAGCTCCAGTCTACCCAGCTCTAAATGGGTACCTGATTCTGCTGTTTGAATTAGGGAAGAAAAAAACAGCGAGGAAGGGAGCTGGTGACCCCCACATCTCGGTGCTGGACCTAGTATTGTGAAGTCTCTAACACTTCACTCCCCTATCGCAGTATCTGCTATGGGACTACCTTTTTTACTTACTCTCAAAGGCTTGAAAATGGCTGCTTAATTTACAAATATTTATGTAACTTGTAGCACATAGAGACAAGTTGCTTTCTTTACCGATGCACAGTCAGTAATTGCAACGTTGAAAAGCCAAAATAATACAGACCTGGATGACCTAAGAACAGTGCTCCACAAACTACGTCAACGATTCAAAAGAGTTGTGATCCAGTGGATCCCTTTTCACTGCAACATCACCGGCAATGAAGAGGCTGTCAGATTGGCAAAGGAAGGTTGAAAGCTACTTCGGCCTGATGCAAGCATAACTTTAGAGAATGCAAAGAGTTTTATCAGAATCAAATACAGAAACAAATGGGATGTAAAGCATCCAGATCACACACAAAATGATGCATACTACCAGCTGAACAGAAGAGAACAAGTGGTAATCTTCAGACTCTGCACTGGCCACAACAGATTGGGATACCATCTATTCAATTAGCTAAAGATAGGAACTACCGATCAGTGTAACTGTGGCACTGATAAAATGACTGATAAATATCTGCTTCAAAGTTGCCCAACACATGCGGAACAGAGAAAGCGTGTATGACCAACACCAGTACCAATCGTGGAAAAGCTCTACATTGATGCAAATAGCCTCAAACTGACTACTGCTTTCTTTGAAAACATTCAAGTGGACGTCTGAGAGTGTACGAAGAAGATGAAAAAGAAATAACTTGTAGCATTTCTAGTTACTACAGTATTAAATTCATCATATAATGTGGAACTGATGACCTGAACCAGACCAGCATCAGTGGAACAAGAGATTAGTAGAAGATGATGGCGATAGATAACATAACAAGACAGTCCTGTTTCTGGAATCTCCTGGGTATGAGAGGTTGAGCAAGACAAAAGAACACCTGGAGAAGAGAATTGGAAACAGAAATGATAGGAGTGATATAGATATGGAAAGACCTAGAGCTGAAGGCACAGGACAGAAAGACTTGGTATAAGTTTAGTGAAGGCCAGTGCTCCTTGGGGGGCTGAAAGGTGATGATGATGATGTACATATGCTGCCTGGCAACAGAGATTTGATATAGTAATGGAAGTTACCTTATGATTTTAAAACACGGACTGGATTAAGCAGGTGAATTTTGTGTGTTTTATTATTGACAAACCAAAAACAACACTCTCAGCGTTGGTCTGGCACGGCCGGTAAAACAGACTATAACTGTGTGCATTGTTCCGGAGTCAAAAAGTTAAACATTCATGTTATGAGAATGGCAGCTTACTTACTTACTTAATTAGTCTTTCCTCTTCTACTGTGAGTTTGGAAGAGAGAGCGCCATACTATCCTATCGGCTGTCTTCCTCCTGGCCTGGTTCCATTCTAGTCCTCGGTCTTCAAAGATTATCTAATGTTGTCCTCCCAGTGGACTCTGGGTCATCCTGGAGGTCTGGATCCCTGGCTCTTAGTTTCCCATGCTTGTCATGGTAGCCGATCTTCTCCCATTCTACAGACATGGCTGAACCATCTTAGTTGGGACTGTTCTACTTGGGTCTACAGGGTTGGGTATTTAGGCCTTGACGTATCGTCTGGTTGCGGACCATGTCTTTTATTTTTACTTCAACCACCTTACACAGATACCTCATTTCTAAGGTTTGGATCTGGCTTTTGTGGGTTGTAGTCATTGCCCATGACTCGCATCCATACATCAAGACTGGGACATAGGTGGATCGGTATACAGCCATCTTCGTCTTCTTACCAACTTCTCTTTTGCTGAGGAATCCTCGATTTATGGCCTGAAAAAGTCTCCCAGCTGCTGCTCTTTGGGTAGCCAACTCTTTTTTGATGCCTTCCTTCCAGCATGTGACAGCTCCAAGGTATTTAAAGTGGTTGACCTACTCTAGGACCTGTTCTCACAGCTTAATCTGATGCCTTTCTTCCTCTCGTGATATCACCACGGTTTTTGTTTTAGAGCTGCTTATGACCATCCCTCTCTTCTCCAGCTCTTCCTTCCAGACTTGCAGGTTGGATTGAAGATGTGTCTGTGATTTAGCAATCAGGGCAACATCATCAGCAAATAACAGCTTAATTTACTAATATTGTCTTGATTTGTAAAATTTCTTCTCATTAATATTACATTCACTCTGCAGGTAGCTTGAGCAGTGAACAGATGCGACTTATGGCCACTCACAGTCCAGTCCAGCTTTTGGAAATGGTCAAGTCTGTTATACCTCCTCTTCACTATGGCCTGCACAAGGGTCAAGCAGGCAGAGTCGCTATTATTGGAGGCTGTCAGGAGTAAGTGTGAGGGGTTTTATTTAAAAGCTGTAGTTATTTTTTTCTGATTTTTCTTTATTGTTCTGAGCAAAATAAGGGTCTCAACCAATGGGACTATTTCCCTTTCTTGGAGGAGGGGATGAATGGTGGTGATAGTATTGGGGGAAGGGGTGGTTGGTGACTTGTATCATCATCATCATGTTCCTTTGCGCTCCTTATGGAGCATGGAGCCACCACTGTAGCTGGTCCCCTTGCAGGAAGCCTGCACAAAGCAGTCACATAATCTTGCAGAGGTGGTTTCTGTGGCAATTTGTTTTACATGATGAGGTTGCCATGTACATGGTACGTCTGTTAAGCCTCTTTTTGCGCACCGCAATGCGTTCATGATTGTGAAACATCGCGGTGCTCAAATCGAGCGTCGCTTGATTGAAATGACGTCAAATAAAAATAATTGTGTAGAGCCACTACCGTTGACTTTTGGTCAGTTCACTTTTGGGCGGTTGATAGTGTTCTGAGCTGGTCAGGCTGCATTTTAGATGTGTCCTTTTGAGGCCGCTATGTCCGTCTTCATGCGTGTATATTAAGAAAGGGTCTGCTCCTATTGATGCCAGGAGATTTGTATAATGTAGATGAGTATTTTGAGAATATTAAGAAATCATATAATTATGTCGAGGACACGAACTTTACGGAGAGGTGTTGCGTGAACCATTATTGTTACAGTATAACGGATGTGAATTATGGCCCAGAAGAGATGGCCGATGGACTGTTTTAATATGAATTATTATATCAATTTGGAGCTGCTTGTTTCTGTGGAGTGTAATTAAACCTTGTGAGATGCTGATGGGATTTATCTGCACTCATTCAACTTGTTGCTGTTACAAGTGTTTATTAACTATTCAAGAAAATCATACCCCAACAAATTGACTTGTTCAGATTATTTGCAGTGAAATTATTGTAACGCAACAACGTCATTATATAAATTTACATTTATTGTTATGTTTTAAATATTTTTAGGTATACGGGTGCTCCGTACTTTGCTGCCATTTCAGCATTGAAAGTTGTAAGTATGAACAAATACACTCGGTTAACATAACATTATGTGTGGTGAAGGAGTTGTTATCTGCACTTATGGTATCAAACTGTATGCTACGGGTAGTTTCCTGGGAGTCTCTTAGAAAGTTTAGAAAGAATTGGATTACTGCTCTCCGAGGTATGGAATCACAAAAGAGGTGATTACCACAGGTTGTTTCAAAATTATGTTAACACACTTTAGAAGTTTATATTTCATGAACATCATACAATTTTAATGGGGAGTCGGATTGGCTCGAATTCTAAAAGTACCGGGTTCGATTCCCAGCAGAAGTAATATAATTTATGGAAATTTTTTTTTTTTTTTTTTTTTTTTTTTTCAGAACCAGTCGTCCTAATGATGTCATACCCCCCCACCACCACCACCGCTGGTCTCCTAGGTGGTGAGATAGGATGCCTAGCCTTCTCGGATATGGGTGAAAAAATAGGATGTCCTTGGTGCAAGTTGCGCACGTTAAAAATCCCACTGGAGTTGGAAATCGTAAAGAGTAGGCCACAAAACACCGGTGACCTGGCAAAATTTAAAACATTAGAAACCTACCCACCACAGAAATATTGATGGAATGTGTGATTCCTGCACACATTGGGATTCTCGCCGGTGCTACAGAGTTTGTGCACTGTATTGAGATTCTTCTTGTGTGATCCAAGGGAGGAGATCTGAGCACTAATGGAGTTGTCTGTGTGTAATGAAGATAGCACTTCAAACCAAACCAATACAATTTTAATGTTCTTTCTCAAATTTTAAATCTAAGAGATATACAGTTTTTTCACAATAACATTGGAGCTGTGGAAGCGCAGTGGTAAGTGCACTGGCTTCCTAGCTTGATGGTCCATGGTTCGATCCCCAGTTGAGGTGGGATTTTTTAGACCACAAACAGCTCCAACCCAGCCTCATGAATTGGGTACCAGAGCAACTCTGGGAAGGTTAAGGCGGCCAGCGTGATGCTGACCACATCACCCCTAGTGTGCTGATGGTCGAGAAAATATGGGCCTAACACCACATTCCCAATATACCTCAATGGGTGTGTAACGGGATCTTTTACCTTTTTTTTTTTTTACACAATAACATAAATTTAGTTTAAGTGTTAAGAATGCCCACCATCAGCATGAATACATAAGCAACATCTGTCACTAACTGATCTAGAATTCTTGAAGAATTGTTTTTCTTCATTCAAAACTTAATTGAGTATTCTCCGTCATTTTTCATGTATCTGAAAAATAAAACATTGTGAAAACAAAGCTGTCCATCTCTTAGCATTCAAATGTGATAAAGAAAATTATAATTGTATATGTTGTTCATGAAGAATAAATTTGTAAATCGTGTATACATAATTCCAGATCCAAACCTCAGAAATGAGGTATCTGAGGAAAGTGGTTGAAGTAACAAGAAGAGACATGGTCCGCAACCAGACGATCCGTCAAGGCCTAAAATCCCATCCGCTGCAGACCCAAATAGAACAGTCCCAACTAAGATGGTTTGGCCATGTCTGCAGAATGGGAGAAGATCGGCTACCACGACAAGCATGGGAAACAAAGAGCCAGGGATCCAGACCTCCAGGACGACCCAGAGTCCGCTGGGAGGACAACATTAGACAATCTTTGAAGGACCGAGGACTAGAATGGAACCAGGCCAAGAAGAAGACAGCTGATAGAATGGTCTGGCGCTCTCTCTTCCAAACCTCTACACCTCACGGTAGAAGGGGAACGACTAAGTAAGTAAGTAAGTATACATAATTTTGAAACACCCATCTCTTATGTCCATCTCTTAACTTTCAAATGTGATAAAGAAAATTATAATTGTTTATGTTCTTCATGACATATAAATTTGTAAATCGTGTATACAAAATTTTGAAACACCCTGTATGACATTGTGCCTGGAGCTGGTAGCGTTGTCATGTAAAACTAATTGCTACACAAACGACCACAGCAAGACTCTTTGGTGCAGACTTTCTGAGGACCACCTGCAGTGGTGACCCCTTGCTTCATAGGGAACAAAAATGGAAAAGATGCTAGTGGTGATAAGACTTTGCATTCTTCAGTTGTGTCACATTGTAGGATTGTAGGCCATTGTTGTTTAGAAGTTAAGCGATTCAGTTTGTCCTACAAGCAGAAAAAAGTAGAAATTTTCTCTATTAAGTCTGTTTCTTTCAAGCAGAAAAGAGTAGGAATTTTTCCCTATTCAGTTTGTGTATTCATTCAATCATCGCGTTTAAACTCCTCAAGGAGCATAAGCCTTCAACAAACTTACACCAAGTCTTCCTGTCCCGTGCCGTCTGCTCAAGGTCATTCCACGTATTCTTCATCCCCTTCATTTCTTTCTCCAGTTCTCTTCTCCATGTGTTCCTTGGTCTTTCTCTGCCTCTTTTACCCTTGGCACTCCAAAGCAAGAACCGTCTGGTAATGCTATAATCAGGTTTCTTCAGTGTGTGTCCTATCCATCTCCAACGCAGTTTGTGTGTTACAAGCATGATAACAAAGTAGAAATTTGTTCTTTATTATAATGGAGTCTCGAACACTTCACTCCAGTTTCTGCTAAAGTACCTTTCTATATTTTACCTTTATGAGAATACCCTACCTGTACATAGCTGCCACTGTAGGAAGAGCAGAAAACAAATGAGTGACAGCTGTCAAGGTGCAGAATGTGGATTTAAAATCAGGATAACATGGTAAATTCATGCTGTTGATAATACAGTAACAAACAAACCGAAGGAGGTCTGATTTTGTATGGTCTAACCAGCTGTGAAATATAGACAAAGTTGGATGTTGTAGCATGAGGTTTTTATTGGCTCTAGGATCAGTATAGTACTGACAATACAGAAATAGAATTTCTGCAGGAAAATGGTGAAGTCCCAGTGTATGAGAGAACTACTGGTATCACAAATTAGTTACGGCTGTGAATGATCTGATCTCGAAAAATTAGTAGAGTGGAGACAGTCATAAAATGCCACCTCGCTGTGTAACTAACTGTGATATTAAAACAAGGAAACAGATTTCACTTAACAATTATAAAATTGACAAGTCGTTCAAATACAATTTCCTTATTTATTAAGTATATACACTATCTACTCTTGTGCTGAAGGGTGAATGTTGGAAGATGGAATGTAATGGATTTGTAAGTTTACATATGATTTACACATATATATATATATATATTTATATATATTACAAGTCTTCCAATGATAGGAACAAAAATTATATCAGCTGTGCTGTTAATCAATTATAGTAAATGTATCAGCTGTGCTGTTAATCTTGTCTCTCACTACGCTAAATCACTTTTTCTTCCTTGACAGTTAATTGCTCACAATTGCCGACGGAAATGGTACTAATGTGTACTCATCTCTTAGAACAGTTCTGTCCTTCCTAATTTGTTGCACACAACACCCGCTGATGATCGTTCCTTTAGCCCACCCAAGACTGAGGGGGACTAAGGATGTAGCTCCGGTAAAATCACTGTGCTCCTGCGAAGTTCCAGGCAGCTGGATTGACTCGAACATACAACCTCAGGTTGGATGACACGAATAAACCTGTAACAAGGCAAAAATAGGGGCTAATTTCTGTCATCAAGCCCACCTATTTCTAGTGTATATGAGATGAGCGTGTGTCTCAGGTGTCTGCATGTAGGATGAATGACAACATGGCTCAGTATGATTTAGCAATAGCGAGACAAGACAGGTGTCTACTTGCAAAACATTCTTTCTAATAATTCAATACATGAATACATCCAATAATTTGTACAGCTAGGTTTAAGTTTTCCTTCCACCTATAATATACCAGGTGTAGCGATCTGTGATTGACTGGCCACTACTGTAGAAGACCCGCGTGTATGTTTTGTGTGGGAGACTTCTATGTTCGGACAGCACTTGTCATCACTGCAACTGGTTTCCTTTGGGGCTCCAGGAGGAGCAAAGGGTCAACCCAACCGACACAGGATTATACAGAAATGGAGTGAGAGTGTGAAGTGTAACGCGAATGCTGGAGTGTTCGTGTGTTGACCAATATAATGCACTCATTCACTCAGAACTATAAGACACCGATACAGACTGCGGTGGTCGTTTTGTACTGTTTATTCAGGACACACACACTTGAACAGCACGGAAGACAGTCAGGAGCATGTTGACATAGCAAATCATTAGGTAGTAGAATGGTAGAACATCTTTCATGTGGCGTACAAATATAATGGGTGGCATGAGATAATCATAGAATGTTCTAGTAGACTATTGCCATACCCCAACTGACTGAACGCATCAGTGGGTGTGGGTGTGTAAACATATATAGCGTCCACTGGACGGACCTTTTCCTTCGCTAAGTTCTCCAGCGACATATATCGAATGTTTATGTAACAACGTTAAACCACGATAGGGGTTTTCATCTCAATAATACCTCCATGTCACTGTCCGATAATAGATTTTGTAAACTGTTCTCTTGACAGCGATCTATAACGATGACAAGTATACAAAATGGCTACCTTCTCTGAGTTTTCGCTCACTCACCCAGCAGAAGGATAATAACAAGTCAAAGTTAATTCACCAATATAACTTCATAGAGTGTTCCATCCAGCTCCACATGAATGAGGTCATTTTCATGTAGATATAAATACTGTTGGAACCTGTCATCTTCAACTGTATATATGGACGACCAACGATGTTCGAAATATGATGTCATCTAAATCTAACCAAATGGAGGTCATCGAAGAAAAGAGGGTCTGGCTTTACCTGGAGTCCGAATTTAAACATAATAGAGTACCTGAGGAGAATCTCTGACACTATACTTTCGCAGAGACATTCCTTCCTTATGGAAAATCATCCACAAATCACTTTTTAACTTAAACAGGACCAGCCCTAGAAAAACACACGCACAACCATCTCGACCGGCAACTTCGGAACTCTTTTAAACTCAGTGGGACTACGAATACCTGCGCCGAACTTCGGCCGAAAGAATATAGTGCAACCTAAACATACGAAGATATACAATATAAGACAGAATCTTCTTGCACTAGACAAGTACTACATATGAATTCAGGCCCTAAACATTCCTGCAAAACCTTGAGCAAGAACAATCTGTTTCTAGCCGTAATAGACATAAAATGACATGAATTTGGTATTCATACGCTAAATTAATATTCAGCGAAGATACAAGGACCGGTAACTCAAAGAATAAATACACATAGACTATTCTGAGTTCCGTCCCATTACTAAGAGACGTAAGTTCACAAATAAATATCTTTTTTTAACAAACAGATAGATACATCTTACATCCGTATGCGTACACCATAAATATGTGCACAACAGACTACCGCAACCCCCGGGGGAAAAAAAATGAAATTTTTTTAAAAAATCTAAGAGCAACATACAATAGGCTCACAACGCACATATAATGCGCAGATGAGAAATATCAGGAATTTATAAAGCCAAATTAAGGCAAAGAATATATCTTATCATCTCAGAGTATTTCTCTAAGTGCAAATATTTCCAGGGAGTTGCCACCAACGCATACCACAATACTGGCAATGACAGCATGCATATAGTAATTTCAATCACTAATTACATATAAGTTATTTAAAGTTCAAGATTGATCAAAGAGACAAATCAGATGATCAGCGGTGAATCAAAATAACTGAACCGCTAAGTGTTTATACAATCAGCATATCATATATTACAAATGTGTACATATTTTGATATAGAAAAAATAACTGTTGTAAAGTTAGACGCACTAGTAAAGTCCAAGATTTAACAGTTAGGTGGAATCATGTGGGCATCTAGACAAAATGTCTGCCATCACATTCTCTGACCCACGGATAGCTCGCACCGAGAAATGAAACGGTTGAAGAGCAATGGCGTATCGAGTTGATCTCGAACTCTTCAAGTTCTTACTTTGCATAGCCGTAAGAGCTTTCTGGTCAGTTTCCACTATGAAATGCGCACCAAGAAGGAATCTTTGAAGTTTGAGAATTGACCAAACCATCGCCAATAATTCACGGTCTAAAACCGAGTAATTCCTTTCTGCAGCATTAAGTTTTCTGGATATATACATTACAGGATGCAGAGTTCCAGAGTACTCTTGCATTAGTGCCGCTCCAATCCCAGTGGATGAAGCATCACTACGAAGAACAAATGTCTTATCTATAGTAGGTAACACTAAAATAGGTGGTGTTGAGAACATAGTTTTGATCTTATCCAAAGAGGATTGACATTCTTGAGTCCAACAGACTATATTAGGAGACCCTTTCTTTAGTAGTGTAGAGAGAGGTGCCATGATAGAGGACAGATTTGGGATGAATCGTCCATAAAATTGTATGGGACCTAAGAGACTTCGCACTTGCTTTTTAGTCTTAGGGATAGAGATGTTAAGTATCTTAGTGATATTATGGTCCTCTGTCTTTAGGAAACCATGACCTACTCGATGGCCTAGGAAAGAAATTTCGCTAAAACCAATGCAAGCTTTAGATGGTTTCGCTGTCAGGTTATACTCGCGTAGAGTTGATAGCAATTCTAACAACCCTGAATAGTGATCTTCCCAAGTATCGCTGAAAAGACAGATGTCGTCTAGGTAAGCAATGACATCTGACCGATACGATAGGATTTGACGCATCATGCGCACGAATGTAGCAGGTGCGTTCATAAGACCGAAAGGCATAAAATTCCATTGGAAAAGGCCTCTAGGTGTAGAAAAAGCAGTAAGGGGTTTGGCGTGTTCGGATAATGGAACTTGCCAATATCCTTTAGATAAATCAAGTTTAGTGAAAAAATGAGATTTAGAAAGCCTAGTAAGTAGCTCTTCTAGTAAAGGCATAGGTTCAGCATCAAATTTCGTAACTTGATTCAATTTGCGATAGTCAACGCAAAGACGTATGTTATTGTCTTTTTTTCGAACAATAACCATTGGCGAACCAACGGGCTGATCACCCGTTTGCCAGTCACTTCGATTACGGAAACAACAGCAAATGGATTGATTTGCCGTTGCCCTAAAGACGCCAATAGGCGTGATGGGAAACAATGGCAAAGAAAACCTATCTGCTGTTGCCCTAAGACGCCACTAGGCGTAATGGCCACTGACTGCTTTGACGGTCGGTGGCTAAGGACGGAAGAAGAAGAAGAACCATTGGCGAAGAATATGCAGAAGTGGATGGTTCAATTATTTTTAAATCTATCATCTCATCCAACTCCTTTTCAACCTGTGCTTGAAAATGTATAGGGATAGGATAAGGTCTAACCCTAATAGGATTATGGTCAGTTAGAATAATGTCATGTTCAATGACATGAGTTTGTCCAGGGATGTCAGTTAGGACATCCTGGAATGTTTGTAACATAGCCGAAACTTGTCGCTGTTCTCCTAGAGACAAATCAGGAGAAACAGTAATGTCTTTCCATGATTCACTAGAATGAAGTGGAATCATTGGGAGCGGAAGATTAACATCCGAAAAACTTGTTTCCTCATCCTGTATTACGGACAGTGATGAGTAATGACCATGTTGGACTGGAGAATCGTCCGTTGCCTGGAAAATTGGCTGCAAATAATCAGGACGTTCAAGGAATTCCGTAAGCATATTGATGTGGAAGGTTTTATGCTTCCCGTTAATATTGACAATATAGTCAACATCTGAAATTTTTGATATTATATCGTACGAACCTTTCCACGAAATAAGGAGTCTGTTTTCCCTACCAGGTAGCAAAACAAATGCTTTGTCTCCAGGACAAAGTTGACGTAAGGTTCTTTTCTTATTAGCAAATTGCCTTGCCTTTTGTTTGGCAAATTTCAAAGAGGAAGTTGCTAATTTGCATGCTTCGATAATTTTTTGTCTAAGCGTGATGACATATTCGTAAGAGAATTTTGTGTCATCGTCAATATTATCAGCTGTTATTAGATCATGAAGCAAAGACATAGGGCCGCGCGGTCGCGCGCCAAAGACAAGTTCAAAGGGAGAAAAACCTGTATGTTCATTGTGGACCTCTCTGTAAGCGAAGAGGGCCGCGGGTAAAACCCTGTCCCAATCTTGAGGATGATCCTCAGTTATTTTCCCTAGTAAGTTCTTAAGTGTTCTATTTAGCCGTTCGACCATCCCATTGGACATAGGATGATAGATACTACTTAAAGATCTCTCTATCTGTAGGGTAGACATTACTTGAGACATGGTATCCGATATTAGTTGGGTGCCATGATCTGATAATATTTCTCCGGGAAATCCCAGACGAGAAAATATAAGCCAAAGAGCATCTGCAATGTCAGCAGTAGTAATGCTCTTCAGAGGGATAGCCTCTGGCCAACGTGTGCACATGTCCACACACGTTAAGATAAATTGATGTCCTCTAGCAGATTTGATCTTAAATGGACCAATGATGTCTATCGCCATTTTCTGAAATGGTCGAATGGGAATGTCTGCAGCCTGAATAGGCGCAGCATGACGAGGACCTTTGGATTTAACTTCTTGACATACTTTACAAGATCGACAATACATCCGTATGTCTTTGTTCACAAAAGGCCAAAAGAAAGCCGCAAGAACTCTTGACTTTGTACGGGAAAAACCCATATGTCCAGCACACTGAGAGTCGTGTGCGTGCTGTAAAATTTTAACCCTCAAATTCTTGGGTACAAGAATCTGAGAATGACTTGACTTAGTGGAGTCTTGCACCATACGTACAAGTACGCCATTCTTCATTGTAATCCAAGATTTACACTTTGAATCTTTATTCGGATCACCTTTTGTTGCAAGAGTGAAGAATTTCTTTAGAGTCGGATCATCTTCTTGCTGTTTTATAAACAAGTCACGAGAAATTACCAAGGGATCATCTTGGTTATGCACTTCATTATCTTCAGTAGATGAAGTTTCAGGCATATTGAGAGCTTGAGCTCTAGTGACTACAGCATTAGCAGTTTGCATATTTTGTTTTTCCCAAACGGAAATTTGTTGTGGAGTGCACTCTTTGACTCCGTGAATGCGACCGATGATAAGATCAGCGATCGGATTCGGCAAAAGACATGCGAGTACATCTCCTGTGAAGAAAAGAGTAGCAATCCTAATGATAGCGGTAGAGTATTTCTCTATGGTGCCGCCAAATGTTACACATTTGACTACTTTGCCTGTAGCACGGGAAGGATCTATGAGTGACTGCCTAACACCAATGGTGGTGCATCCAGAATCAAAAAGCAATGAAACTGGATTGTCATTTACTAAACCTTTGTGTAAGACAAGAGAACCTCTTCCATCATGCGCGATTGACGCAGGAAGAGCGGGAAGAGGATGGCCACAAATTAAAGTGGACACCGTAGTTGGTTCGAATAAAGTTTTGCATTGGGGGCACTGAGATGCTCTCCCAAAATCGAAAGCGGCACATGCCATATTATTAGAGTCATCATTATCTTTATTTTGTTTATAGGCTTCATGGGACTCTTGCTGTGCAGAGTTTCCCTGATAATGTGATTTTTGTTTTTTATATTGGGGTCTACCTCTGTTATTATTGCCTCTGTAATTATCATTGTTTCCTCTATTGTAACCCCTATTTGGGTTTGAGTCATAATTCCCCTGGTTACTATTATCATATTCATTATAATGAGTATCTCTGTAATTATGATCTTGTTGTCTCCATGACGGAAAACTAGGATAGTTTCTATAATGACTTCCTTTGCGGAAGTTCCTATAATTATGACCACCCCTGAATCGAGGGCTGTCGGCCCGTCTCCAGATATTCGAAGAAGAACCCTGAAATGATTGGTTACCTTGGTTATGATAACTGTTATGGTTACCTTTTTTATTAAACCTGTTTTAGGTCCTTGGAATTTGTGTGAGTAATTAGGGTTGTATGGTGTTGCTGATGCAACCGGCATACCTTCTTTAACCTTTGTATTGCTAATAGCAACGTCTGGATGTGCAGTGACGTATTTGGTACCATATTCTTCCATTTCTTTTAGTGTCTTAGGTTTACGTTCATGTAGGAATTCAAGGAATGGTTTACTTATGCTTGACATAATCTTGTCTCTGAGCAATAAATCCATAAGTGCTTCATAAGTCTTTTCTGTTTTGGATAGCTCAATCCAACGATTAAATGTAAGACGTGTCCTTGCAATGAATTCTGAGAATTCTACCCCTGATTCAGGTACCATTTTCTTAAACAAAATACGGTAACCTTCTTCAGATAACTGATATTTCTTTATCAAGACTGCCCTAATAACCTCATAATTATCCTTGTCAGTTTCCTCAACCAAACTTAAACTTGTCAGAGAATCACCTTTTAAATTCTCAGACAACTGATTAGCATATTGTGATTTATCTACATTATGTGCTCGACAAGCTCGTTCAAATCTATCAAGCCAGAATGTTATATCATCACTGGCAGAATTGAACGCTGGCACCTTGACCTTATAAGTAAAGGGTTTACCACTAGATGACTGATTGACATTACTCATATTTGTCAATTTTAATTTTTCTAACTCAAATGCTAAAAGTTCTTTTTGATGTTCATGTTCTCTGATTGCTTTTCTCTCCTCAGCAGCAGCAGCTTTTTTTCCCTCAGCAGCAGCAGCAGCTTTTTTTCCCTCAGCAGCAGCAGCAGCAGCTTTTTTTCCTCAGCAGCAGCAGCAGCTTCAGCTTCAGCTTTTCTTTTTTCTTTTTCCATTTCCATCTGGAATCTTTTTTCATCCACTTGCATTTATAATTTCTTTTGTTCATCCTCTCTTTGCAATCTTTTTTCCTCAGCCTCAGCTTCTCTTTGCAATTTTTTTTCTTCAGCCTCAGCTTCTCTTTGCAATTTTTTTTCTTCAGCCTCAGTTTCCCTTTGCAATCTTTTTTCTTCTATTTGAAGTTTTCTTTCCTCAGCTTCTAATCTTTTCTCCTCAGCTGATAATGCTTTGCCATATTGAGCAGTTGCCCATTGTTCTAAGTCTTGACCAGTCTTATCAAGGGATCTCCCTTGTGCAATAAAGTATTCTAATGTAGACATGATGTCTAACAATAATACTAATTACTTGAAACAATAATAATACTATATATATTTCAAGGTAATATAGTCACAAGTTTTAGATGAACTTGACAAATTAGTTCACAATCCCAATCTCTGTGGGAGACAAGCCTTACATAGGTCTTGTATACTTTCTTGTATAACAATACTAACAATAAAGTATTGATCTATACTATACCATAAGTGTACTCACATATACCTTACATATCATATGTCAACTCAAGACATTCACAAAGGACAAACAAGAAAAGACAATATGAGAAAACTTGCAGAAATCAAATTAATCAAATAGAAAAAATCAAAGAAAATGATCACAGAATCTGTGATGATAACTGCAATAAGATAACAAGACAAATAACGCCACAGTGTATAAATATAAATTGTGTATAGAACTGAAAGATATGAAAGGATAGACCTACAAATACAAACAAATCAAACAAAACTAAGGAACACAAAATTATTAACAAAAACAACGAAGAAAAGAACACCTCATCACAACTAACAAAAATTGCACCCGATGTTGCCAGGCCATCTCTGATAAGTGCTATACTGACTGGTAAAATATATCCTAACAATACTGTTGTAGTTATATAAGTCCTAAAGGTTATATTCAGGTTGGTTTTCTTCTTCTGCAATCATACCAGGAAATACAATCATTATACCTAATTCCCCAAGATACAATCAGTATACCTGATACATTCATAGTAAAACAAAATATATTAAATATATACAGGTGTAGGTAGTATAAATGACACACAAAAAATACAATCATTATATATCTGATGTAGGCCTATTCTCCTGCAAGTTTATAGTAAGTTTACCTACCCTCTAAGATTAATACAAGCCAGATTTGGACTTGACTTTAGTGAAGCAAGAGTGCCCGGTCATGCAGGTAAGCAATAAATCAATCTTGACAGCTTTCTCCTCCCCCAGTCGGTCTAGCTGGCCTTCGTGTTTGTGTGTGTTTTTTTAAAATAAAATGCGCCCGTTTATGTAGGCAGACGCAGGGAATCTGCCAGTGCGTAAGGAACTCTTTTGATTGGTTCTCGACGTTTTCGTACATTCCGTGACCGAGTCCCGAAATTTTAGGCTTAAGTTTTTTTCCTTATATTTCTAATTCATTCTGTCTGCCGCCATCTTGCGGGAACAAGATGGCGTATACTTTGTGTAATTTATTCTGGCTCAGAGTCTGTTGAACGTGGATTGGCTGGGCATATTTGTACCTCGATGTGTATTAACAAAGAAGTGGGTTTACACCCGCTTTACGACAGATGTGTAACCAGCTGTGAAATATAGACAAACTTGGAGGTGCAACCAGCTGTGAAATATAGACAAAGTTGAAGGTTTAATCAGCTGTGAAATATAGACAAAGTTGGATGTGTAACCATCTGTGAAATATAGACAATGTTGGAGGTGTAACCAGCTGTGAAATATAGACAATGTTGGAGGTGTAACCAGCTGTGAAATATAGACAAAGTTGGATGTGTAACCAGCTGTGAAATATAGACAATGTTGGAGGTGTAACCAGCTTTGAAATAAAGACAGAGTTGGAGGGACAGACAGTGATATCAAAATAAAAATACAAATAGCATGAGGAGCTTTCATTACATTGGGAAACATATGGAGATCAAGAGAAATCATGACAAACACAAAAATAAGAATCTTCAACTCAAATGTCAAGTCAGTCCTACTGTATGGCTCTGAAACATGGAGAACATCAAAAATAGTAACCAAAATGGGTGTTTGCATAGAATAGAAGGATTGAAATGGTATGACACGGTCACCTATATAGAACTAATGACAAGATCCAGAACAGTGAACAAGAGTTGAGAAGAAGATGCTGGAGATGGATAGGACACACATTGAGGAAACCTGTTGATAAAATTACAAGGCAGTCCTTGTTCTGGAATCCCCAGGGAAAGAGAGGCAGAGGTAGACCAAAAATGCATGGAAAAGAGAACTGGAAAAAGAAGGGAAAATGATGAGGAAGACATGGAAAAAAACTTGATCTGATGGCAAGTGACAGGAAGACTTGGCATGTGTTTGTTGAAAGCCTATGCTCCTTGGGGATCTGAAGGGTATTGATTGATTGATTGAACCAGCTGTGAGCGAAGTAGTGGCTGTATGTTCTTGATGTTGCTGTATACTGTTTATGTATTTATAGCTTTAACAGAAATAGAAGATCGTTAATTATGTTTTAAGCCCCTATATTGCTATTTGTCCAAGTGAAACGTCCTGACACAAACAATAAAAAAAAAAATCCCACCACCTTTTCTGAAAAATACGGATAAGGCGCGCTTTGTACCATGACAGCTAAATTTCACAGTGGTTGAAATAATGTGCTGGCCCTTAAATATTTGTTGTTGTGCGTTGACCATTGGCCATAAGTCATGATAAGTTTGACTATAAGGATCCAGTAAAGTTGAAATGGAATGGAATGAAATAGCCACGTTAGAATTAGTGCTGTCGTCAGGACATGCAGCACAGAAAGAGCACAACAGAATTATTTCCTGTCATGTTTGGGCGGGTGACTTGCTCATACAGGTCTGTATCCTTCAATCTGAAATGCTCGGGAACAGCCATGTTTCAGAAATAGGATTTTTTCGGTTTCCAGATGTTGCCCAAAATAGCCCAGAGTCACCCAAAATGTGTTCGAAAATTGCCCACAAGTAGCCCAAAGTCACCCAAAAGTCGACAAAAAAAACAAAACAACTTTCAATTTTTGGAATATTTCGCTTTTTGGGGTGTTTACATTGAAGGATACGGACTTGTAGTAAAATAATAGTTAAAAAAATAATTACTATTAAGTATTCAGTGAAAGAAAAAACAATTTTCAGGGAGCTGACTTGTCACATGTGTTCTGCTCATCTGGTGCTGCCACCGTCATCAAGAGCTACAGTCCTGAGTTAATAGTCCATCCGTTGTTGTAAGTTGATAGTTAGGCCTACTCACACTTTGATCACTTATACCGCACACTGTAATAAACTTTTAATCATCATTATCATGTTCCTTTTTGCCCCGTATGAAGCGTGAGACATCGCTGCATCTGGCCCCCTGTGAAGAAAGCTTGCACAAAACATTCACATGCTCTTGTAGTGGTGGATTTTGTAGCAGTTTGTATTACATGATGAGGTTGCCAGTCCCAGTGGCGTACTAAGGGGGGTGCGAGGGGGGCGGTCCAGCCCAGGTGACAGCCAGGAAGGGGGTGACATCGGACACTATTAATATAGTCTTCTTCTTCTTCCGTCCTTAGCCACCGACCGTCAAAGCAGTCAATGGCCATTACGCCTAGTGGCGTCTTAGGGCAACAGCAGATAGGTTTTCTTTGCCATTGTTTCCCATCACGCCTATTGGCGTCTTTAGGGCAACGGCAAATCAATCCATTTGCTGTTGTTTCCGTAATCGAAGTGACTGGCAAACGGGTGATCAGCCCGTTGGTTATTAATATAGTACTTACTGTTAAAATGTTACTTACTAGTGTATTTTTTTACTTGGGCAGGGTGTGTCATAGGTAACATCCGCCTCGGGTGCCAAGTACAAAACAAGACATGAGATGAAGGAGACTGGAGATGTGTAGGACACGCATTGAAGAAACCTGTTGATAGCAATACCGGGCAGTTCTTGTTCTGAAATCCCCAGGGTAAGAGAGGCAGAGGGAGGCCTAGGAACACATGGAGAAGAAAACTGGAGACAAGACATGAAAGGAATGAAGGAGATATTGAGCTGATGGCACGGGACAGGAAGACTTGGCATAAGTTTGTTGAAGGCCTATGCTCCTTTGGTAGCTCAAGGTTGGTGATGATTTCACTTAGTTAAACATATGAGCTGTCATACTTCTTCTAATGCCTTGCCATTTGGCATAGGTGACCAAGCTTCTGAACAACTTCTAGTCTCTGCTGTTGTAACAGTTCTATTATTGGCCCCTTTCTAAACCAGGGTTTCTTAACATGTGATCTACGTACCCCTTGGGGGTTCGTGTACATAACCTAAAATTTAAAATGTAAAGTTTTTTTAAAACGCTTTTATGTAAATTTTTTTTCTTAAAAGGGGTCCATAGCCTTCATTAAATAATCAAAGGGGTTTGCTGTTTTCATCAGACAATCAAAGGGGTTCACAGTTTTTATCGGACAATCAAAGGGGTCTGTAGTCTTCATCAGACAGTCAAAGGGTTCACAGTTTTCATTCGACAATCATAGGGGTCCCGAGTCTTCATTGGACTGTCAAAGGGTTCACAGTTTTCATTCGACAATCAAAGGGGTCCATAGTCTTCATTGAACAATCAAAGGGGTTTGCAGTTTTCATCGGACAATCAAAGGGGTCCATGGCACACAACAAATAAAAATGGCTAAGAAACACCATTCTTTTTCATGATATTGAACTATCCAGTAACATCTTTTTCTCTCTCTCTGACACCCTCAATCTCTTTTTCTGTCAGTTTTGTTTTCATACTAATGAACTGTGTACCGTCAGTTGAAATATTTGTAGTTTATTTGTTCCATGTAGCTGTTTTAGATTTAAAACTTTTTCTTTAGGCTTTATTGTTTTTTTTTTGTTCAGCTCTCTTGTTGTTATTTTTTGTTTATGTTAAAGATTTTGTTTCACTGAAATGTCCGCCCAATTTACTTTTGCTTCTTGTGCAACCAATGAAATTGACAAGCATATTATTTTGTTAATATGTGTAAATAATGGAGGGAAGTTGCAACGGCAGCATGGCTAAAGTGCTTACTTTTCAAGGCAAAGTTACCAGGTTTGAAATCTGGCAGTGTCACACACTAGTCTACCTAGCTGTAAATGGGTATTAACTTTGCTATTGAGTTAGGGAAGGTGAAGGCAGTGAGGAAGGGAACTGGTCACTTCACCTGTAAAAGCTGAGACCTAGTGTCGTGAAGTCTCTAACACTTCTGGCCTCTGTGGCAGTATCTGCTATGGGACTAGCTTTACCTGTTAAATAATGGAGAAGCCATTATTGTATGACAGTGGTTAACACTCGGGATCTCGTTATACGCCTATTGAGGCATATTGGGAATATAGTGTTAGGCCCTTATTTTCTTGACCATTGGCACACTAGGGGTGATGTGGTCAGTATCATGCCGGCCGCCTTAACCTTCCCAGAGTTGCTCTGGTACCCAATTCATGAGGCTGGGTCAAACCTGGAGCCGTTTGCAGTCTAAAGAATTCCACCTCAGCTGGGGATCGAACCACAGAGGTATGAAGCCAATGCACTAACCACTGTGGCTTCAAGGGTTAACACTAGATTTTACTGTTTTTTATCCTGCCATTCTGTTGGTTTGTTGAATTTGATTTTTATTATGTTTTTGCAGTTCAGTTTCTTTGTGCTGTTATTTCTTTCTTGTTCAGTATTTATATTTGTTTAGGCATTGTTATTTTTGCAATATCCTTTATCATTTTCTTATAACCTTTCCTTATTTGCTCATCTTAGTATATTTATGTATTTCTTCTTATTTTTCAATACATACTATGCCCTTTGCCATTTTCCCGTCACCTATCTACAGGGTGATTGAAAGGTCATTTCCTATTTTTAAATTGTTATTTCTTCAAATTTATCCAACTGATTCATGTGAAACAAATGTCAAAATAAAGAAAAATGAATGCTATTTTATTGCATAAAATGCGATATCACATTAAGCTGGGCGTGAGATGCCGCCTGTTCAGTGCAGGACTCCATATGTAGGCATTGATTTGTTGCTGTCTATTGTAACACCCCTTTATTGGCCATTTTTAGATTTTATTTTATTTTTATTTGTTTCTGTGATGGGGAGTAAAACTTATTAGTCAGATGGCAGCGGTTGGTTCTTGTTTTGATATTTGTTTCATTTGGATATGAGTGATCTGAAGGAAAGCGAAAGAGAGGCTGACCAAAAACAACTTGGCAGAGAACTGTGGAGGCCGATATGCGAAGAATGAACAAGAGTTGGGGCACTGTACGAAGGATGGCTCCAGACCAAGCAAAGTGGAAGCAGTTTGTTGCTGCCCTACAAAACGCCACCTGGTGTGATGGCCACTGACTGCTGTGACAGTCAGCGGCTAAGGATTGAAGAAGAAGAAACGAGTAATGATATAAATTTTACCATCCTGCTGAAGTCTCCGGATATTCCATGGTCAAGGTAGCTTTGTCCCATGTAGTTCCCAGGAGGTCTCTGAGCAGACACATGAAGAATAGGACTACTGCTACCTCAGACATGTCGTACGAGGCGACTAATATGAGGTTGTTCAAGAGGCTGTCAGCATCATAATGTAATACAAATTGCTTCAGAAACTACCATTGCAAGAGAGCACAAATACTTTGCTGCAGGCTTTCTAGTGACCAACTGCAGGGGTGGCTCCATGCTTCATATGGAGCGAAAAGGGAAAAGAAGATGAAGAGGATATAAACATTTAAAAACATTTTGAGTTACTCTTTTTTTTTTTTTTTTTTGGTTCGGTTTTTGCCTTCTACTGGTGAGGCGCGTTCTTTCAACCTATTTGGTTACTATCCAAAAGAAAAGTAAACTCTGTTAACCTGATCAGCGTTGATAGATACTAAGTCCTGAAAAGGACCAACATTATCTATCTGCTAGCTTAAAGCCCTAAAAAGGACTCGCCAGCTGCGCCAATGCCCGAGCTAGTTTACTTTGAGTTACTCTGGATATTTCTTATCTTTGTTTCATATTTGTGACTGACTGACAGAGTAGGAGCAGTAGACTCTTCCAGTCATAACTGACTATGGGGATGATGCACCCTTGAGATGATAGCCCTCAGTTGCTTTATCTTTGCTTGGTTCCTTCCGGCATATTCTTTTTTCTTTTGCAACATGTAATAACTTCTTTTTGCCCAATCTGAAGTGGCGCGGTAGTGAGCATGTATATTTGGCAACTTCATCCTCTCAGGTTGCTGGATTTTGTCAAGTGCGTTCATGTTTCTCTTACACACATCTTTGAACCTCAGTTACGGCCGCCTGGCTGTTCTTTTGCCATCTGCTAGCTGTCCGTAGAAAATATCTTTGGGGATGCGACCATCTTCAATGCAGTGGACATTGCCAAGCCAGTGTAACCTGCACTACCTGAGCAGTGTATACATGCTCTGAAGGCCAGCGCATGACGGCACCTAGACATTTTTGTCACTTTGTCCGTCCATGAAATACCAAGGATGTGCAACCTCTTTGTTATTGAGATAAAACAGTACTGATCAAGAGATAAGACATTACTGGTCAAGAGATAAGATAGAACTGGTCTTGAGGTCAGACTACTGGTCAAGAGATCAGACATTACTGGTCGAGAGATCAAACAGCACAGGCCTAGAGATGAGACTACTGGTCAAGAGGTCAGACAGTACTAGTCAAGAGATCAGACATTACTGGTCGAGAGATCAAACAGCACAGGCCTAGAGATGAGACTACTGGTCAAGAGGTCAGACAGTACTAGTCAAGAGATCAGACATTACTGGTCGAGAGATCAAACAGCACAGGCCTAGAGATGAGACTACTGGTCAAGAGGTCAGACAGTACTAGTCAAGAGGTCAGACAGTACTAGTCAAGAGATCAGACATTACTGGTCGAGAGATCAAACAGCACAGGCCTAGAGATGAGACTACTGGTCAAGAGGTCAGACAGTACTAGTCAAGAGATCAGACATTACTGGTCGAGAGATCAAACAGCACAGGCCTAGAGATGAGACTACTGGTCAAGAGGTCAGACAGTATTAGTCAAGAGATCAGACAGTACTAGTCAAGAGATCAGACATTACTGGTCGAGAGATCAGACAGCACAGGCCTAGAGATGAGACTACTGGTCAAGAGATCAGACAGTACTAGTCAAGAGATCAGACATTACTGGTCGAGAGATCAGACAGCACAGGCCTAGAGATGAGACTACTGGTCAAGAGGTCAGACAGTACTAGTCAAGAGATCAGACAGTACTAGTCAAGAGACCAGACATTACTGGTCGAGAGATCAAACAGCACAGGCCTAGAGATGAGACTACTGGTCAAGAGGTCAGACTACTAGTCAAGAGATCAGACAGTACTAGTCAAGAGATCAGACATTACTGGTCGAGAGATCAGACAGCACAGGCCTAGAGATGAGACTACTGGTCAAGAGGTCAGACAGTACTAGTCAAGAGATCAGACATTACTGGTCAAGAGATCAAACAGCACAGGCCTAGAGATGAGACTACTGGTCAAGAGGTCAGACAGTACTAGTCAAGAGATCAGACATTACTGGTCGAGAGATCAAACAGCACAGGCCTAGAGATGAGACTACTAGTCAAGAGATCAGACAGTACTAGTCAAGAGATCAGACATTACTGGTCGAGAGATCAAACAGCACAGGCCTAGAGATGAGACTACTGGTCAAGAGATCAGACAGTACTAATCAAGAGATCAGACAGTACTAGTCAAGAGATCAGACAGTACTAATCAAGAGATCAGACAGTACTAGTCAAGAGATCAGACAGTACTAGTCAAGAGATCAGACAGTACTAGTCAAGAGATCAGACAGTACTAGTCAAGAGATCAGACAGTACTAGTCAAGAGATCAGACAGTACTAGTCAAGAGATCAGACAGTACTAGTCAAGAGATCAGACAGTACTAGTCAAGAGATCAGACAGTACTAGTCAAGAGATCAGACAGTACTAGTCAAGAGATCAGACAGTACTAGTCAAGAGATCAGACAGTACTAGTCAAGAGATCAGACAGTACTAGTCAAGAGATCAGACAGTACTAGTCAAGAGATCAGACAGTACTAGTCAAGAGATCAGACAGTACTAGTCAAGAGATCAGACAGTACTAGTCAAGAGATCAGACAGTACTAGTCAAGAGATCAGACAGTACTAGTCAAGAGATCAGACAGTACTAGTCAAGAGATCAGACAGTACTAGTCAAGAGATCAGATCAGTACTAGTCAAGAGATCAGACAGTACTAGTCAAGAGATCTAGTACTAGAGATCAGACAGTACTAGTCAAGAGATCAGACAGTACTAGTCAAGAGATCAGACAGTACTAGTCAAGAGATCAGACAGTACTAGTCAAGAGATCAGACAGTACTAGTCAAGAGATCAGACAGTACTAGTCAAGAGATCAGACAGTACTAGTCAAGAGATCAGACAGTACTAGTCAAGAGATCAGACAGTACTAGTCAAGAGATCAGACAGTACTAGTCAAGAGATCAGACAGTACTAGTCAAGAGATCAGACAGTACTAGTCAAGAGATCAGACAGTACTAGTCAAGAGATCAGACAGTACTAGTCAAGAGATCAGACAGTACTAGTCAAGAGATCAGACAGTACTAGTCAAGAGATCAGACAGTACTAGTCAAGAGATCAGACAGTACTAGTCAAGAGATCAGACAGTACTAGTCAAGAGATCAGACAGTACTAGTCAAGAGATCAGACAGTACTAGTCAAGAGATCAGACAGTACTAGTCAAGAGATCAGACAGTACTAGTCAAGAGATCAGACAGTACTAGTCAAGAGATCAGACATTACTGGACAAAAAAGTTTATAAAAATAAAAAAATCAGACCTAAAGGTCTTTTATATTTGAACATGTGCCCTAATATAACCGCCTATGTTGAAAGGGGCGCGCCTCGCCAAAACGAGGCAACATTTTATATTTAAAAACAATTACTGGACAAGAGATAGACAGTATTGGTCAAGAGATCAAACTATTGGTCAAGAGATAAGACAGTAGTAGTCGAGAAATGAGACAGTTGTAACGTTCGTTGTTTATGTGGTATTTTGAGTTATTTGTAGAAGGTGCACTTCGGCGAGGTCCCCTCTTTTACACTTGATCAGGCATGTAGATATGCCGGTACTATATTTGCAATCAGCCCTCCAGCACACGCCTAATCTTCAACACTGAAGAAGCTGTAAAGGCCAGGTTGGATGTAAAGACGACATGTAGTTTATTAACATTTCAAAGCTCCAATTCAATCATCAAATATGTAGATAAGACAATGGCACAACCTAGCTAGTCTTGAGCGTCGCTATACAGTCTTCTCATGAACACGCTGTCCTCAACGGTATCATGCAGAATTTATTTAAAATGTGCAAACTCACTTGCATCCAAATTACAGCATACACTGCTTTCAAATATCAATATATAGCATCGACACAACTCAGCATTGTGGGCGAGCTAAATGTAGACGCACTTTAGAACTCTGTAGAATTTAACACATTCCAGGATCTGAACACATATTCGTCCGTCTACTTCTAAGGACACATGAAAAAGGCCTAGAAGGCTCCTTGACTTCTGCCAAGATGAGACCGGTTTGACTTCTGCTAAAACAGTACCAAAAGTGGGAGCCGCGCTAGCGTAGTGGTTACAACACCGCTCTGGCGACCGGGTGATACAGGATCAAACCCGGGCGACGGCATTTGAGGATTTTTCGTCGACCGGGATTTGGACTGGATTAACTCGAGACCTGGCGAGGACATTTGAAGGAGTGTCGTCGACCAGGGACTGGCGGCTCCTGAGCCGACCCAGCTGCAATGGGTACCTCCGAAATCGGCGAGTATTTGCCTGAATGGCGAGGGACACCTGTCTCTGTACAAGAAATAAAGGGATACTCACGTAAAATCAATGTCAGGTTAGACATAAAATAATAACCTGAGATTTCGCCTCGAGTATTAGCGGGCGTACGCAAAAAAAAAAAAAAAAAAAAAAAAAAAAAAAAAAAAAAAAAAAAAAAGTACCAAAAGTCAAAGACGTACTTCCGGGTAACCCATAGATACAGTACATCAACAAACATGGTGGTATCCTCAATCGATACCCAATGATAAAGACCAACCCCAATGTGTAAGACCAATGTGTTATGAGTTTTAACCATAACAACAGTACTGGTCAAGATGAGAGATTACAGGTCAAAAGATAAGACAGTAGTAGTCAAGAGATCAGACTGTACTGGTCAAGAGATCAGACAGTACAAGCCAAGAGATCAGACAGTACTAGCCAAGAGATCAGACTATTGGTCAAGAGATATAAGGTAGTGAACCTTTTTCCTTACTTCTGATGAAGAGCAACTTTTAAACATGCTGTGTTCCTAGTGTATTATTTATTTGTAAGAACACCGTTTTTAATTATTATTCATTATATATATTTTTTTATCTTCTTGTTTATGATCATTACTGAAGAAGGTCAGTTACTTTCTTCCCTCAACCAACAAACCAATAAATAATTTTTAAAAAAAATTTCTCACACAGAGATAGCAAAGATGCCATTAGTGAGATCTCTCAGTGGCTACCCAGATTTCACTCGCTCGTTGTTGGCCCAGGTCTTGGACGAGACAGTCAGTTGCTGGAAACTGCAGCTGTGAGTATTGCAGCATTTTCTAATGTCTTTCCATTGTGCAGCGTACATGTACACTTCATTCATTCACCCCTTCAGCTCCCCCAAGGAGCATAGGCCTTCAACAAACGTATGTCATGTCTTTCTGTCCTGTGTTATCAGCTCAGAGTCTTCCTGTGTCATCAGCTCAGAGTCTTCCTGTGTCATCAGCTCAGAGTCTTCCTGTGTCATCAGCTCAGAGTCTTCCTGTGTCTTCTTCATCTCCTTTACGTGTACACTTATGTGTATGTGTGTTAAGGTTTGGTTTGGTTTATCTTCATTGCACACGGACAACTCCATCAGTGCTCCGATCTCCTCCCTAAGATCATACAAGGAGAGCACAGCACACAAGCTCCATAGTACCGGCGAGAATCCCTATGTTTGTATACAGGAATCACACATTCTATAAATATTTTTGTGGTGGGTAGGTTTCTAATTTTTAAGTTGTTGCCAGGGCAGCAGCCTTTATGGCCTACTCTTTATGATTTCCAACTGCCGTGGGATTTCTAACATGCGCAGTTTGCACATGGGACCTCCTATTTTTTCGCCCTTATCTGAAAAGGCTAGGCATCCGATCTCACTACCCAGGAGACCATGGGGGAGTTTGACATCATAAGAATCCACTGGTTTTGAAAAATAATTTCCATAAATTATATTCCCTCTTCTGTGAATCAAACCCGGTAACTTTATAATTTGAGGCAAACGCCATACATCTTAGCCCCTCCAACCTCCAGTGTGTATGTTAAGGTACATGACAAAAGTACAGTTATGTCAGTTTTCATAGTGTCTCATTCATTAAATCCCTCACCCTTAGGCTTCCCAAGGAGCATAGGCCTTCAACAAACTTATGCCAAGTCTTTCTGTGCCATCCGCTCAGGGTCTGACTTCTTCTCTTCTTTGATCCATAACCACCAACCGTCAAAGCAGTCAGCAGCCATCACGCCTGGTGGCATCTTGTAGGGCAGCAACAAATTGATTCCACTTTGCTCGGTCGGCGGCCATCCTTCATACAGTGCCCCAACTGTGGTTCATTCTTTGCATCTCAGCTTCCACAGTTCTCCGCCAAGTTGTCTTTGGTCGGCCCCTCTTTCGCTTTCCCTCGGGGGTCCATAGCATGGCTGTTCTTGTGATGGTATCAGGGTCCCTTCTGAGGACGTAGCCAACCCAACTCCAGCGTCTGCCAGCTATGATGGTGTGCATGTCCTCCTGGTTACTCCGAATAAGTAGTTCTTGGTTGCTGATGGTGTTTGGCCAAAAGATTCGGAGAATTTTCCTTAGGCAGATTGTGTGGAAGGAGGACAGTTTCGACATTTCCTTCTCTGTTACTCTCCAACATTCCGCACCATAGAGAAGCACAGAAAGTACACAGCTCTCATACAGTCTTAATTTGGTGTTTGTGCTATACTGGGAAGACTTCCATATGTTGTTGAGAACAGCAAAGGCTGTTCTCGCTTTATTCATTCTGTTTTTAATGTCCTTGCTTGTTCCGCCGTCAGGTGTTACTATGCTTCCTAGGTAAGTAAATGTGTCTGTCTGTTCTAACTTCTGGTTCCTTACTGTTATTGGCTCAGGATTGCCCACATTTAGTGTCATGACCTCTGTCTTCTTCAAATTGATGTTCAGGCCAACCTGCTGGCCGTACTTATTCAGTCTATCGGTTTTGTCTTGAATGTGTTGATGTGAATGCGCAAGTGGTGCAATGTCATCTGCATATTCCAAATCTTCCAGTGTAGAAAACGTTGTCCATCTAATTCCTCTTGGACTGCCCTCTGTAGTCTGGCGCATCACCCAATCTATGACTGTCAAAAATAATGTTGTTGATAAGGGGCATCCCTGTCGTACTCCTGTTTTCACTTCGAAAGTTACATTACTCGATCCAACACTGCACGTAAAGTTAGAATAGAGGCTTTTTATAATGGAAACAATGTGGCTGGGAATTCCATAAGCCCTCAGAATTTTCCATAGGCTGTCCCTGTGTATGCTGTCGAAAGCCTTTTCAAAATCAACAAAGTTAATGTACAGCTGTCTCTGCCATTCTGAGCACTGCTCTTTAATGTTCCTGAGGGCAAATATATGATCTGCACATCTTCTGTTCTTTCTGAAGCCCGCTTGTTCTTTCCTCAGTTTATGGTCAACTGCTTTTGAAATTCTCTGGATGATTATCCTGCCTAGTATTTTGCTGGGAACTGAGAGGAGGGTAATTCCTCTCCAGTTGTTGCAGTCTGCAAGGTCACCCTTCTTGGGCAATTTGACAATTATTCCTTTACTCCACTCTGTTGGTGTTGTCTCAGTTTCCCAGACTTGTGCAAATAGTGGTTCTAATAGTTCTGCTGCTAGTTCAGGGTCTGTCTTGAATAGCTCAGCATTTAGATTGTCGTGACCAGGCACTTTTCCATTTTTTAGCCCTTTGATAGCTGTGATAATTTCTTCTTTTCGTGGAATGTCTGTATTTACGTCTAAGTCACTTTCAGTCGCTTTCTGTCTGTCTGTCTGCCTGCCTGCCTGCTTGCCTGCCTGCCTGCCTGCCTGTCTGCCTGCCTGTCTGTCTGTCTGTCTGTCTGTCTGTCTGTCTGTCTGTCTGTCTGTCTGTCTGTCTGTCTGTCTGTCTGTCTGTCTGTCTGTCTGTCTGTCTGTCTGTCTGTCTGTCTGTCTCTCCCTCTCTGATAATGTTTGTACTTTTCAACATATGTTATGTCATGCTTATAAGTAATTAATGTTAATATGAGTGTGCTATATTATTATTTTACTTTACAACGTTGAATTCCTTGAATTTGATATGTAAAATGCATATGAGAATAAATGAATTCAGTATGAAAGGTGAGAGAAAGGAAGGGCAGAATGTCAGACGGGCCTGCGTGCCCAATTCTCAACCCTTTGAAAATAAAGTTCGTTCGTTCGTTCGTTCGTTCGTTCAGCCTCAGGAACATTCAGCTGAGTCTCTGGTGGTTCCTTATTCAGTGTTTCTCTGAAGTGCTCTGCCCATCTTGTTTCCTGCCCCTGTTCTGTGGTGATGAGATTTCTTTGCTTGTCTCTTACTAACGTTATGTTGTTTGCACCTCGTTTTCCACTGATAGCTTTAGTTATTTTATAAACTGTGCTTTGTTCATTTCTCAGTGCTGCCTCTTCTGCCTGTCTTGCAAGGTCATCCAGAAATGTCCTTTTGTTAGCACGGGTTTGACGTTTTACTTCCTTGTCCAGCTGACTGTACTGTTCTCTATATATTGCCTTTAACCTGGGAGACTTAGCTTCTGTTTTCTTTCTTTTCATTTCCTTTCTCTTCGCTGTGGTGTTTAGTGTTTCTGGTGTTATCCAGTCTCGCTCTTTCTTTCCTGGAATCCCAAGCATGACTTGCTGCTTTCTTTGTATATTGTTGAGATGGTGTTGAATTTCTGGTCGACATTGTCGGTCTCTGTTCTTTCCTGGCTTTTGGTAATCAGATATCGTCTCTTTACGTCGACCACGAACGCTTTTCTGGTGAGGGGGTCCTTAAGTTTCGTGATGTTATATATTTTCTGTTTGACTGCAGCTGGTCCAGCAGCTCTGAGTTTCACCTTCAGTCTTGCTACTACTAGGTGATGATCATTTCCCACATCTGCGCCTCTTCTTACTTTCACGTCTTGTAGTGCATGTCTCCATCTGCCATTGATCATTATGTCATCTATCTGGTTTTTGTCTCGTCCGTTTGGTGATTCCCATGTTAACTTGTGCACCTCTTTGTGTTGAAAAAGTGTTCCTCCAATGACCAGGTTGTTAATACTGCAGAAGCTTATTAATTTGTCCCCATTCTCATTTACTGTTCCACTGCCGCATTTCCCCATTACTCTTTCGTTATAATTATTGTGTGTTCCAACTTTCGCATTTAGGTCTCTGTTGCGTGATAAATTCTCGCAACATCATTTTATTACAATATCTATTTTATAACGCAAGGGCAACAACTGCTTGAAATTTATAGTTACTTTTCTCGGTAAGCATTTGTCTTCTCGCGTTGGTATTGAATGCAGTTGAGTTTTTGAGCTGTGGTCATTTTTCGCGCCGGACTGCGCATGACTGGTCTTGCTTTTTGGTCGATCGGTTTCCGCCCACCACTAGTGGAGTGAGCGATTTGAATGGCGAAAGAGATGCCTCGTTGAAGAGGGGATCTCCGCTATTTTTTGTTCTGTCAGGAATGTGAGAGTCCTCTTATGGATATTTCGTTTATTCGAGATGATACCTCTAGTGTTTCCCACATGTCGGGAGGCATAATATTTCTGTGTATTTCCGGAAGGCAAGGTAAATTAACATTTTCATTAACTCTATCGATTTTTGGTCGTGAGCGATTTCTGGTTCATAGCCTGTCTTCGAAAGTCGTCGTCACGAGATGTTTTCCCAGCTCACATGTCGCTGTATTGTGCTGCATCGGTTGATGCAGGTCCCAAGGACTATTACTTGCTACTTGGTTACCTGAACTAGGTTTGAAAAACCTTTGTTATCTAGAGGATATTTTTGAGGACATTATTTATACTTCGGCAGACGTGTCTGTCTTGCTGAAGTCAGATTAAGGAGAGTGAACTGATCTCATACATCTGGTTATCTCCTGGCTGTTATAGAAAAGGATGGAGTTTTTCACCTGACTACATTTACAGCACTATGAAATATAACATGCATCTGACTCATCATTGTAATGCTGTCTACCGTCTATTGCTGTATTGAATGTTGCTGTGATAATGACTGTTTGATGTGTCTACATATTCGCGTAACCATTTTGTCACTGTGGCGTCCACAATAAATAATGAAGAAAAACGTCAACGGCTGTTTCAAGAATCATTGACTTTATACGTCGTGAGTTTACTGACGTCCTATGTGGATTGCCCTGTTATTTTTGTATGAACATTGTTTGACTGAACACATCTGCACACTACACAAAACCAGACATGCGGATACCATCCATCATCATATGGCATCACGCATCAGTCTCCCATTACTATAATAAGATCATACCTGGGTACAGTTTCCATTTCCTTTTGTACCTGTTGATAGAACTCGTCCTTGATCTCTTCATGTCGTTTGTTGGTGCATAGCATTGTATAATTGTGTTGTTGGTGAATCTCCCTCTCAGTCTTACTCTTATTAGTCTGTTGTTAATGGGTTTCCATTCCAGTAGAGACCTTTCCATTCCTTTCTTAAGGATAATGGCTACACCTTCGTTGTGCTGACCATCCTCTCTACCAGAATAAAGTACTGTTTCCCCTGTAGCTGTTTTTATTCTCCCCATCCCTGTCCATCTGCTCTCGCTTATTCCCAGGATATGTAGTTTGTAATTCCTCATCTCTGCTGTGATCTGTCTCAGCTTTCCTGCCTCATTCATAGTTCTGACATTCCAAAAACCAATTCTGGTTTCGTGTTTTGCGGTCTGGGCATCCGTTTTCATGCCAGTGGCTTCCTTTCGGCTTTCACCACTGTCAGTCATACGAGCCTGAGACTCCGGATGTCCGTCCCGCATCAAAGTTTTTTCATTTATTGCTGTTTCCGTAACATGTGCAATTTTTTACACAGACAGGGGTGTCGGCCCTGTGCTAAAACCCCCAACCTGGAGGACCAGGGTACCAGCTTTTGTCTGACCCCTACCCACGCAGACCAGTCCAGCTTGGTTGAACCTACCAGGAGTAAAACTCCCACTGGCATAGCTCTGGGGATTGTCAGGGTACAGAAGCTACCATACCGCTACAAGGTATAGGTACCATTGATGGCAGCAGGGTCTGACTGCATCTTCTTTATTTCTTTCATTTCTGACCCCTGTCCTCTTCTCTGTGTGTTTTATAGTCTCCTTTTTTTTTTTAAAATGCATGTTGATGAGATTTCAGATATGTATTTTTTTTTTTCTTAAACATAATGATAAGTTTCTAAATGTTTGTGTTTTTTGTAAATATATATTTTTTTCAGGTTCTAAAAGTTCCTAAACTTTTCATGCATGCTAACACTGGCACAATATTAGAAGTTTTAATCTTTCTGTGGATGTTGTATGTTTTTGTAAAACTTAGGCACACATCTTTTATGCTATTATTTTTTTCTTTTGAACCTCCAGTCTGTGGTACAGACAGCCATTGAACAGCAGCTGCCAGTGGTGATAGACGCAGTGAGTGGCCAGATGTTTTTTTGTTTCATATTTCAGTTTTTATTTTCCTGGATTTTATTGCATTTAATTAGCTTTTTTTCTTCATTCATCATGAACAGACAAGGATATTAAAATAAGAATGCAAAAAGCAAGATGAGCTTTTATTGCATTGGGAAATATATGGAGATCAAGAGAAATCAAGTCAAACACAAAAATAATACAGTACTGGTAAAGAGATCTGATAGTACTGGTCAAGAGATCAGACAGTACTGGCTAAGAGATCAAACAGCACTGGTCAAGAGATCAGAAAGTACTGGTCAAGAGATCAGACAGTACATAGCAAGAGATCAAACAGTACAGGGCAAGAGATCAAACAGCACTGGTCAAGAGATTCGACAGTACAGGTCAACAGATCAGAAAGTACTGGTCAAGAGATCAGACAGCTCTGGCCAAGAGATCAGACAGTACAGGTCTTGAGATCAGACAGTACTGGTCAAAAGATCAGACAGTTCTGGTCAAGAGATCAGAAAGTATTGGTCAAAATATCAGACAGTTCTGGTCAAGAGATCAGAAAGTACTGGTCAAAAGATCAGACAGTACAGGTCAAGAGATCAGAAAGTACTGGTCAAAAGATCAGACAGTTCTGGTCAAGAGATCAGAAAGTACTGGTCAAAAGATCAGACAGTACAGGTCAAAAGATCAGACAGTACTGGTCAAGAGATCAGAAAGTACTGGTCAAAAGATCAGACATTGGTTAAGAGATCAGATAGTACTAACCAAGAGATCAGACATTATTGGTCAAGAGATCAGACTACTGGTCAAGAGATCAGATAGTACAGGTCAAGAGATCAGATAGTATAGGTCAAGAGATCAGACAGTACAGGTCAAGAGATCAGACAGTAACTAGTGAACATCTTTTTTTGTACTTTAGCCTTGGAGCACGACCTTTTTTTTCCTGTCTTCTCCATTCTGCAGTTTTTAACGTCACGATCTTATCCCTATCTGTACCTAGACTATTATCGTCTTTTAATATTTTTAATTTGTTTTCTTCTGTGTTTTTTTTTAAAAATTAATCAGCAAGTAAAATTATGGTGCAAAAATTTTTTGAAAAAAATTATCAGTTTACAGTGTATTAATAATGTTATTATATTTGCAGGATGGATTATTTCTAGTCACTCAAGATCCATCATTAGTAGCTGGGCACTCAAATGTGATTCTAACTCCAAATGCTGCCGAGTTTGGACGACTGTATAGGAAAGTTGTAAGTCTTGGTCACTGAATTGTGTTGTGTTGACTAACTTCATCATGACTGTATTCATCACTGCTGCCTGATGATGGTCATGCTATTTGTACTGTTCTGCTTGTTAACAGTTTGTGTCATTCTACTCAGAAGTCCTGTCCCAGAAATATACTTGCCCCATTATGATGGGTACATAAACAAATCAACAGACTCTCTGTCTGGAAATATGAGATGCGGTGTCCATTTCAACCTTTTACGTCATCTGGCTTGCTTGGACACAAGCGCGCACGAATTCAACTACACCAAATTGTGCATATTCGTGCGTGACAGAAGACATTTATAAAAACTAACATCAACATAAGTTGGTGCGTACTCACTCAACCGAAGTAGAACCTGATGACTACCCGTGAGTGTTTAGAATACAATAAAGGAGGCATCAGCTTCTTTTACTGTGGGAAACTTCTTCTTCTTCTTCCTCGTTCGTCCTGAAAAGGACGTTGGTTGCGTTGTGTCTGTTTACGCCGGAGCTGTGATATCTGCACCTTTCGGTCGACACATCCGACTTCAGCACGGCATTTTTTGGGACCGGGTTTGCCTTCCCTCTACGATCCCTACTCTCTCAGCCAGACTGCAGTGATGCAGCCTGTTTCCAGGACCACCACATGGAGGTGGAGTAGGGTCTTGGTCAGCTCTGGTTCGCTGACCCTGATGCAAGCAGTCAAGCTATGGGTCGCTGACTGCATTCTCTATTGCTGCATCTTTGTATCTCTACTGTGGGAAACAGGAATTTATATTTGATGCAGTTTGTCACACTAAAATGTATTGGGAATACTAGTCACCTGTTGGTATGAGAAGTGATGTCGTCTGAGTTTACGCTAGTAATAGGGAGACTTGGATTATGTCTTGTGTGAAAGACATACATGTCAATGTATTCAGCTGGAAAATAAAAGATCTAGGTAGAATATATATATACCTGATCATCAGTGAGATAAAATATTGCGTGCTTGATGTTGAAGAACAATGGATCTATGTCTTTCGTTTGTTCTGCTTAAAGATGTATGCATGGTTTTTGTCAGTTGAGATCTGACTGAAGTATGTTATGGATGTTTCATGTGAGATTATGGATTGGTGAAAATGATTGAATTTATGCAGTTTGAGCATATGATGTCCTTGGTTGGATTGTACTTTCTCTCTCTGTAAAACATTTATGTGAATATATATTCGTCAATAAATAGATCGGTAGTTACAGCTGATGAGTTGTTGCTGTTACCAAGAATGTTGGCTTATTTGATAAGCCATTGGAAGTTATTGTTGACACTAATACAAATACCCTAGATCAAGAATTAACACTGACAACGATGCTGTCATGACTCACAGCACCATCATAGTATTTTTATTTTAATATCGTTGTCTGTCCGTCCAACCGTGTCTTTATTGCTGCCAAGGTACATTTGTTTCCTGCATTTTTTTCAAGTTATCTTTGTTTTCTGCCTATGTTTATTCAGACACACTTGCTGTGATCTCTCATCAAGTATTTTCATTTTGCCTTGCATCTGATTATGGAACAGAAGTACCAGGTCGTAGGCAAAATTTAGATCATCAAGCTGTTTAGTCAGAGTCCACTGGATTCCATTTCTGTTGGCTGAGGTCGATGTTTTTTTAAACTCAGTCTATAGCCAGTAGGAGAAGAAATGGTAGCATTAAGCTCCAGTCTATTCAGGTAAAAATAGATTGCTGTGTTCTTTATCGTTGATTGTTGATTGTTGTTGTTTCAGAATCGACGTCACTGCACTCTAGGCAAACACCAGTAGGTTCTCAGTCTCCCTCAGCAAATGTTGAAGGGTTTAAATGGTTTGACCATGTCTGCAGAATGGGAGAAGATCCAGACCTCCAGGACGACCCAGAGTTCACTGGGAGGACAAACATTAGACAATCTCTGAAGGACCAAGGACGATTGGAACCAGGCCAGGAGGAAGACAGCCGATATGATAGTATGGCACTCTCTCTGGCAAACCTCTACACCCCAGGGTAGAAGAGGAACGACTAAGTAAGAAAGTATCTATTCACTCATTTCTTATTATTTTCCTCTCTATATAAAATGTTGATGAAAAATGTAATCGACTTGCAAGCAGATTTTCTGTCTTATTATTCTAAATACAAATGTTCAAATAGTACATCTGGTATTTTTTGCAGCTTAACCGTGACCCTGACCCTAATGAACCACTCATCAGTGTCAAGGAATTGTGTCGGAAGTTAGGTCACATCACGATAGTCTACAAGGGTCTCCATGACATAATATCCAATGGGGAGCAAGGTACGTCTAGGTCTTCAGGCAGTGATTTCTAAAAGGTAGTCCCATAGCACAGGGTTATTGAAAAAGTCACTGCTTAATTTTAAATGTTTATTTTATGCATGGAAGCATATCTGGAGTCATCTTTATATGACTATCAGCTATGCACAGTGCTATAGTATGTCGATTTGGATGTGAACCTTTGTCTGTGAGGCTAATTACACTCTCTTGAAATGATCCACACATGGTGAAACATGTTGAGAACCCAGTGTTGCACACTAAGCTTGAAGAAGTCACTTGAGCCCCAGACATAACTGGCTTTTACCCAGTTGCCTGCATGCAGAAGAATTTCACTGTGGACCCCATTTTAGGCAGGGGGAGCTGAGAAGTGATTGTGTAGGACGTGACGATTCCTTGGGAGAGCCCAGAACCAGAGCACAGTATTTTAGCTTTGCATATCTGGAGAGCTTCCTTGGATGGTGGGGAATGCACAGCATACCATGTGCTTCATGTGGTGATCCTTTAAATGCAAGCCAATCTGGAGAAACTGGAGCTCATGACTTAAACTTCACACATTTCGGAATGGTTGAAAAGCCACAGGAAAAGCCTAGATCTAGTGTAGATAATATCAAAGACTATTCAACTTGGTATTGGCTGCAAAAGAGCGAGAAGCTGAGCAGCCCTTGTTAAACAATAATAAATGTTTATTTCTTCACTTACATCCAACAACTTTAAATTTAACAAACGTCAAAATAATTATTGTGCTAAATGTTGTGACATTAACATTACAGCTAGGTGGGAAATCTAGCCTGTTCCAACGCATGACTTCACAGCAGGGAGCAATTTTTGCTTTCTCTTGTAACTTTAGTTTATTTGCCATGTTAAATTTTATTTTATTTTTTTATTTTCTGGGGGAAAAAAAAATTTACTAGTCAAATGGAGGCATATGACCGCCAGGTAAGCACAATTCTGTAGTATACAGATTTGGATGTGAACCTCTGTCTGTGAGGCTAATTACACCCTCATTGACTCTTGAAATCATCCACACACTTCCAGGGATTCCCCCTGTGGTGAAACATGTTGAGAACCCAGCATTGCACACTAAGCTTGGAGGAGTCACTTGAGTCCGGGACTCTGGTTTTTACCTGGTTGGCTGCATGCAGGAGGATTTAACTATGGACCCATGATAGGTAGGGGAAGCTGAGAAGTGGCTCTGTGTAGGACATGACAGTTTCTTGGGAGAGCTCAGAACCAGAGCACAGTATTTTAGCTCTGCATATTTGGGGAGTCCCTTTGTATGGCGGGGAATGCACAGTATGCTTCGTGCTTCTTCCTCCTAGCTTGGGACCAGATGTGATGATCCTTTAAGCTGAAGAAACTGGAGCTCATGACTTCAACTCGACACATTATGAAATGGCAGAAAAGCCACAGGAAAAGTCTAAATCTACAACGTCGATAATACCAAGGAGTCTTCATCTTAGTATAGGTTGCAATAGAGTGAGAAGCTCAGCAGCCCTAGTTAAAGAATAACAACATTGACTAGTCAAATGGCACTTATTGCTCCATGTTTCATGTATACCATAAACAAACAGCATATCTACATATTCAACATTTATGAAGATGTGCGGCATTTTTAACAACACTTCTACAATGTCACTGTCAACAATCACAACAGCCAACTGACGCTTAACACCGTATCACATGTTTCTGACAGTTGCGTGTGCATCATAGAGGGAGGGAAGGAAAGTACTGAGAAACAAATTCAAACAACTCTGTCTTGAAAACCGTTCAGAATGGGACACATGTTCATATGAACATTTTTCTTAGAATGACCAATACTATGACCTCCCAAAGTATTGACCTTTCCTCCTGGGACACCCTATATATGTATATAGCCGTGGTAGTGCAGTGGTTTCCTAGCTCAGTGGTCCATGGTTCGATCCCCAGTTGAGGTGGGATTTTTTTAGACCACAAACGGCTCCGGGGTCAACCCAGCCTCATGAACTGGGTACTAGAGCAACTCGGGGAAGGTTAAGGCGGCCGACAGGATGCTGACCACATCACCCCTAGTGTGCCGGTGGTCAAGAAAATATGGGCCTAACACCATATTCCCAATATGCCTCAGTGAATGTGTAACGGGATCCTTCATTTTTTATATATAAATCGTTCATGGTGATGAGAAGCTAGTGGGAAAGAAGAGAAGGTGATGCAAGCAGAATTAAAAAAAAAACTGATCTTGTCTTTTTAGTGAAAAGTGTATTTGTTTATTGATAAAAAAAAAACTGAACAACCCTTTTGCTTTTAGTTCTAGTGTGCACAGAACCAGGCAGTCCCAGGCGCTGTGGTGGACAAGGTGATCTGCTGTCTGGGTCCATGGGTGTTTTTGCTTTCTGGTCAATGGAGACATACAAGAGACAGGCAGAAGGGTGAGTACTGCATTATTGAACATTGGAAGAGTTATGTTATCTGTGGTAGGATTCATTACTAACAAGCACACATGAGGATGGGATCCACGGTAGCGCAGTGGGTAGTGCACTGGCTTCCTAGCTCGGTGGTCCATGGTTCAATCCCCAGTTGATGTGGGATTTTTTAGACCGCAAATGGCTCCGGGGGTCGACCCAGCCTCATAAACTGGGTACCAGAGCAACTCTGGGAAGGTTAAGTGTGCCGGTGGTCAAGAAAATATGGGCCTAACACCGTATTCCCAATATACCTCAATAGGCGTGTAATGGGATCCTTTACCTTTCACATGAGGATGGGATTCTTCTGTCTGCTCCTATGGGTGTTTTTGCCTTCTGGTCTGTGGGGACAGGCATGAGACAGGTTGAAGGGTGAGTACTGTATCACTGAACATAGGAAGGTTCTCTTATCTGTGGCAGGATTCATCACTAATAGGTAAACAAGAGGATCGGATGCTTCTGTATGGATCAAGTAGGTTAAATAGGGTGAGTAAAGAGCAAGATCGTTGCACTATTCATTTAAAATGGCTCAGGAGGATTGGCCCGTGTAGTTCCCCGGGGGGTCTCTGAAGAGACCAAGAAAGAATAGGACTACTGTACCATCAGGCACGTCGTAGCAGACGACTAACATCAGGATGTACATGGGACTTGCAACCTCATCATGTACAACAAACTGCCACAGAAACCACTGATGCAAGAGCATGGGACTGCTTGGTGCAGGCCTCCTGCAAAGAGGCCAGCTGTGGTGGTGACTGCATGCTCCATAAGGAGTACAAAGGAAAATGATGATGATGGATTGGCTTGGGACTGTTAAGCTCAGTGGTTCCCAATGTGGGCGGTATCGACACCCTGTGGGTGTTTGGAAGACCTAAGGGGGCGATAAGAGAAAAAGGGGCGACAGGGGGGTGTTCTGTAGTAAGGGGTTTGTTGAGTACTTGTCACGCTAAATTCAGCAATATTACTTAATATAACGCTTACATGTAAAATCGATTTGATTATACAGGGCCTTGATGTGAGTGCTTAAATGGAGAACGTAGCCTGAACAAACCTTAACCCACCACTCCTATCTAACATCGCTTGTCCCAATTTCTCATACACCCTATAGCAGAAGTTCCCAAATTGGCATACGCTTACCAGGAGATACGAGAAGCTTTTCAAGAAGTACTGTATTGGTAATATTTGGTAATTACTTATTTAGTCGTTCCTCTTCTACCTATGAGGTGTAGAGACATGGAAGAGAGAGTGCCATACTATCCTATCGGCTGTCTTCCTGGCCTGGTTCCATTCTAGTTCTTGGTCCATCAAAGATTGTCTAATATTGTCCTCCCAGCGGACTCTGGGTCGTCCTGGAGGTCTGGATCCCTGGCTCTTAGTTTCCCATGCTTGTCGTGGTAGCTGATCTTCTCCCATTCTTCAGACAAGGCCAAACCATCTTAGTTGGGACTGTTCAACTTGGGTTTGCAGGGGTAGGGTTTTTTAGGCCTTGACGTATCGTCTGTTTGCGGACCATGTCTCTTCTTGTTACTTCAGTCACCTTCCTATTTAGTAACTGACTATTCAAATATTGAGTAGCAGTGTTAGCGAAAAAAAATAATGATGTGAATTTGAGAGACCACATCAACAAGGCATGGACGAGATATGAAAGATGGGAAATGGATGGGGTGCAGGGGATGTTCTCTAAGAGCCACCAAGGGCTGTGATCCGAAAAAGTTTGGGAAACGCTTGTTTAGCTGTTCCTGTAAAAATGACTACAGAAACTACTAGTTTAATCACGGAACTCACATCAGTAATCCAGGATTTAAAAAAAAAAAAAAAGTCCTTTCTTTCTTCTACTCCAGCAAGGAGAATACTGGACAGAAAGGGTTGCACCGATGTGTCACTTTCATAAATGGGTGCTTGTATAGAACAGAAGAATTGATAAGGTCCAACAAGACCACCAATGTGGAACTAATGACAAAAACCAGACAATGCCAATGGAACAAGAGATGTGATGAAGATGCTGGAGATGGATAAGACACACTGATGGGGTGGAACATAAGACTTTTGGCATAGGTTTGTTGAAGTTCTATGCTGGAGTTGAAAGGTGAAAGAATAAGAAGATCTTATCGTACCATTTTGATCCTTCTATTCTCCACAAGCACCCATTTATAAAAGTCTGTAGCTTCTTGGAGTTGTTTTTGTTGTTCTCCATGTTTCATAGCCATGCAATAGGACTGACTTAACATTTGAGTTGAAGACTCCTGGTTTTTGTGTTGTGCCAGTGTTGCGTGATTTATCTCTTATTGCCATGTTGTCGAATGGTTTGGGTGATCAAGAAGATGAGTAATATTCACTTGCCTCAAACGCCTGGTTAGGGTCCACAATTATCGACATATTTATTTGGTTCAAACAAATCCACAATTCAGTGTACATGGCATCTTATTAATACATGCATAACAATGCGTCTCCTACTGTCCTTTACGTATCGTCACATACTCTGGCCTATATACTGAAGATGTCGGCATCCGAATCATCCAAGTAGCGATAACCAAAAGTATGGAGATTAAAATTATGTTATTAGCTCCTGAAAAACAGAGACTCCTCTGATAAATTATTCTTGAACTAGTATACTTGCATTCAACATAAATGAATTAATAGTGTCGACCTTCATACACAAACAGCCACGTAGGAGATATCATAAAACTTCCATTCGCATTGGGAGCGAAATATATCACGTCTTGCTTTGACAGAATCAGATAATGAAAGGTCAAGATCGACCGTTTGAATCAATTAGCGCGGCACATCATTACGTCATCATTACCTAGAGACGTCAGCCTACTATTGCTTTCATTTATAATTAACAATAGTGCAAAACATATCATGTTGACTCCAGATAGAAATGTTACCGCGTAGATTAAACTGTTAACAGATCTAAGTGAGGCCAACATGTAAAAATACATAATAATCTTCTTTAACAGCCAGATTTCTTTTGATGTCTGTAAATTTCTCAATGCAACAGAAGCTCCTCTCGTCTTTTTTCTTCTTCAAGTGCCATGCCTTGTGGCATAGGAGATCATGCCTCTCCACAACTTCCTGTCTCCAGTACAATTTATCAATTCTGTTGTTGACTTCTTTCCATGTCAAAATGTCCAGTATTTGCTCTCTTTGTCTTCCCCTGTCTCTTTTTCCTTCAGTCTTACCTGTTGTTACGATATATTGCGGCTTTCCTCTTCTCATAACATGCCAAAAACAAATGGAATGCTTCTTTCTAACTTGTGAAATAAGTTTCTTTTTGTGCATTGACCTCTTTCAGGACATCCACATTACTCTTTTTGGTTGTCAATGTTATTTTGAACATTCTTCTGTAAAACCACATCTCTGTGGCCTCTAGTGCCTTCCCTCCTTATTTACTAATTGTTTGTAACTCACTCCCATATGTCAGGATTGGTTCTATATAACACTGAAGAACCCTCTTTCTTACTTGCATTGACAAATAATTGTTGCATAAAATACTCTTCATTTTAAGGAAAACCGTTTTTGCCTGAGCTATTCTCTCATGTAAGAAGTCATAAAAGTGGCATGTCTTTATTTCAGATCTCTGCTAAACATCTATGGTCCAGGCATGTGTGCTGCTTACGCTGCCTGTGCACTAACTCGAGTCTGTAACAGACGAGCATTTGAAGTGAGCGGTCGGTCTATGACAACAACTGATATGATTTCACAGATCCATGACTCCTTCCAGTTTTTGTTTTCCTGAGATCCCCAGGCATTAAAATGTAGCTCATTTTAAAAGTTATCAATTAGGAATTAAAATTCATGCTGTATCTTATATATAAATTAATATATGTATATAGTTTAGGTAAATAGACTTGCTGTAAAACTATACATCCCCCCCCCCCCCCCCCCCACCCCCCCTGGATGTATAAGCCATTTTGCAAGTATTTACCCAGAATGCCCAAATGTAGAAGCCATTTTGCATATTCACCCGCAGATGAATGAGGTGTATTGTTTTCATTTTTTTGTTCATGTTTTCTTACTTAGCTCTCACCTACTTTCCTCTGTGCCTTTGTTTGTCTGTCCCTGACGAAGGCTTTGTGGCCGCAACATAGGCAGTTATTTTTATTTTTAGTTCTAGTAAGATGAATTGCCCTTTTTTTTTTTTTAAACCTACCCATTACCACACCATTTTGCTACAGTCATCCTCATCTTCTTGTAGATTCCTTCAAGTATTCTGTAGTCAGAATTCCGTACTTATAATGCTTCTTGACTTGCTGTTTTCAGTTTCTGAGCCTTACACTAATGTGAGTATTATTTGTGTTTTATAACTGACTATGGGAATGAGCTCCTGAAGTGGTAGCCCTCGGCTGCTTTTCTACCTGGTGTCTCTTTCAGCGTGTTCTTTTCTCTTCTGCTTATTGTGAGAGCTTCTTTTTGCCCAGTCTGAGGTGGCACTGTAGGGAGCATCACCACTACTTACGATCGGTAGTTTAATTCTCCCAGGTGGATGGATTTATGTCCAGTGCCTTCATGTCTCTCTTGCACACATCTAAGGTAGCCCAGCTGGTCTTTTGCCATCTGCCAGTTGTCCGTAGAAATATCTTTGGGGATGTGACAATGTTCCATGCGGTGGACATGGCCAAGTCTATATAGTCTGCTGCACCGTCAGTGCAGCTTTGAAGGCCAGAACCTTGACATTTGTCACTTTGTCCTTACATGAAATGCCAAGGATGTGACGTAGACAGAGAGAATAAAAATTTATGTTAAAATTGGCGGAGTTGTTAGAGTGCTTGCTTCTAGGGGCAAAAGGACATGGTTTAAAACCTTGTGTTAAAGAAACAATTTATTTCAGTAAGTTTTATTTTAGATCTAAATACTTAAACTTTTTAAAATACACAAGAGACATTTTTGTAAGATTGCTTTTTTTTTATTGTTGTTATACAGAATTATTTTGTCATATTTACTAGAATAATCAGACAAGTATGTTTTTTTTTTTCTTCAGATAGTGCATTTATTGTAAGAATTTCACTTAATTATCCCCGTAAATTGTCTGTATCCTTGAGATTTGACCCATGTTCCACATTTGGCCCATGTTCCACATTTGACCCATGTTCCACATTTGGCCCATGTTCTACATTTGGCCCATGTTCCACTTTTGGCCCATGTTCCACATTTGGTCCATGTTCCACATTTGACCCATGTTCCACATTTGGCCCATGTTCCACTTTTGGCCCATGTTCCTCATTTGGCCCATGTTCCTCATTTGGCCCATGTTCCTCATTTGGCCCATCTTCCACATTTGACCCATGTTACACATTTGGCCCATGTTACACATTTGGCCCATGTTCCACATTTGGATAAACCTTTCTGAAGAATGTGGAAGTACTTGACCTAATGCAGTTTTCTCACTTTCTCTGTGTCCCTGTTTCTCTCTCACTCTTCATCCTATCACCACTTTCAGATCATGGGTCACAACCTGCAGGTTTCCAGAATTTCCTGACCTTCAGACATTTTTTTATTATTTATCTCAGGTCATGCACATTCAACATCCAGTCATTTGAATACAAGTATCTCAAAATGTAACAAACTTGGTCTGTCCCATATTATTGTCCTCCTTCTTGACCTTTTAGAACAGTGGTCACTTAATGTAGAACTCTAGCATTCTGGCCTTCATGCATCTTTTTTTCACATTTCAAATGATGCAAATTCAATGATGACATTCAATAGTTTAAATACTTACTTAGTCATTCTTCTACCATGAGGTGTAAAGGTTTGGAAGAGAAAGCGTCAGACGATCCTATCGGTTGTCTTCCTCCTGGCCTGGTTCCATTCTAGTCCTTCAGAGATTGTCTAATGTTGTCCTCCCAGTGGACATTTAAAACACAAATTAAAACTGAGAATCATCAAATTTTTCATTACTCTGGTGTAGAAACATGGATGATGAACAAGCAACTGGAAGAAAGAATTGAAGCTCTTGGGATGTGGATATATAGAAGAATGGGGCACGTCTTATGGAAAGAGAAGAAAACAAATAAAGAGGTTCTAGAAAACTTAGGAATTAAAATAGAATTAATGAAGGAGATCAAACTTAGCTAAAATATTTTGGCCACATAAAAAGATATAACACATTTCTGAAAACCACAGTAGAAGGCAAACGTGCAAGAGGAAGACAGTGCTATAAATAGGAAGACAACATCAAAGCAATTCTTAAAAGCTTAGAAATAATCGAAGATAACCCACCAGAAGTTGTTACAGTATTTACAGACTCACTATCATCACTACAAGCACTAGAACACCCAGGTAAATGTAGCCGGCCAGACATAAAGGAAGAAATTCTAGCAATTAATACATCACTAGGGAACAGAGGCTGTAGGGTGAGGCTAGTGTGGGTTCCAGCACACATAGGTATTGCTGGCAACGAGTTGGCAGACCAGAACGCCAAGAATGGAAGAACAAGTAAAAACAATATAAAAGCAGGACTGGGAAGGTCAGAGATCAAGAGCCAAGTGAAGGAAACTATAAACGAGGAATGGAAGACAACATGGAAGGAAAGTAGAAAAGGCAGACATGCGTTCAAACTGCTAAAAGAACCAACGAGGATGTGCCAGGTCAGAGAAGAATTAAAGATACCATCGAACAAAAAACTGTGGCGTCTTCGTCTCGGTGCAGCATACTTTATGGTAGAAGAACCACACTGCCAAGAATGTCAGGAAGAGAATGACATAGAACACTACCTGATCCACTGTAAAAAGTATGAACAACAAAGGCTTGAATTAAAAACTTACTATAGAAATCACAATATAGACTTAACAGGTGATAAGGTTTTAAGTATAGATGCCTCAAGAGATGCCCAATCAATACTTAAAAGATATATACATAAAACAAAGGAAAACATATAAAGTTAGAACTGCAAGGAAAACATCCAACTAAATAGAAATTAAGCAGCAAAAACTAACAAAGAATTAACAAAAAACTAACTACTCAAGGTAAGACAACAAGGTATTAAAAAAAAGGGCAACAACTCAAAAAGAACAAATACTAATACAAATTAAAACAAAGTGTAAAGGGCAATAGTTATCTATAAACAATACAAAAGAGAAAATAAAATTGACAAATACAAATTAAAAAAAAAAAAAAAATCATAAACTGCAAAAGACAAAAGTTATTTAAACTAAACACAAATTAGTAAATAAAATGACACTAAATAAACACACAATATACCCCAATTATAACCAATTTCCAGGTTGAACAGGGTATAAAAACACTATAGTCGACCCAAAATGAAGAAGAAGAACACTAAATACCCCAATTATAACCAACCACATTCACCTTGCATTAGTTTGAACACAAATTTTCAGAAAATTTAACAAAAATTGGTCTGCTTTATATCTCAATTAGCCAAAATTAAACATTTCCTGGATGAAGAGGCAAGGAAAATGTTCTACATATCTCATATACAAACGCATCTAGACTATTGTTCCACAATCTGGGATGGTTGTTCTGTCTCCAACACAAGAAGGCTCCACTCGCTTCAAAAACGCGCAATGCGCCTTGTTGCTGATAAACACCAATCACATTGTATAGATTTATATAATTATCTTCAAATATTACCCCTCAGGAAGCGCTTCCTCTTTAACAAAGGGAAATTTATTCACAAAATCCTGTCACAGAATGCTCCAAAGTATCTTTGGCCGCTTTTAAAATACAATGACAGACGTAGTCAGCGCTTAAATAAATTACAGGTACCCAAGCCCAGGCTTGACCTATTTAAAACTAGTTTGGCTTACTCAGCTGCTCATCTTTGGAACAATCTTCCCAATGACCTGAAAAACACGCACAGTCCTTACTCATACAATCGTATACTGTTCAAATACTTTATGAGTGCTGATTATATGCCACCCTAACTGATTGTGTTGTACTTTTATCTAATATACTGTATGGAGGCTCTGATGATCTAGTTTTCATTACAATATACTTATTCTTAATATTATATTCTTAATAACTTATATTCTTAATTTTATGATCAGGTACTGTTAATGTGTGCTGTTATACTTCCTTGTAATGTTGCACTGTCCTTAAATTAATACTTTCAGTACGCTGGAGAATGTTGAGTAACAGTAATAAAGATGAGCAAGAGGATGGAAGAATGCAAGAGGGGACTGTGTCCGATTTTCAACCCTTGGCAAATTAATTGCTTTCGTATATGTCTATCTAACTATCTACCTAGTCTGATTCTGGTCTTGAGTTTGGGACGCAAAGGAAATGGAAAGGAAAATGGAAAGTAACTGTCTACCCACCTCATCTTGATGAACCTAAAAAAAAAGAAAAAGAAAAAAAAAAGTCCCTGAGTCATTCAGTTGAACACCGTATGAACATTTTACAAGTTCTCATAACATGCCTCTGAATATGTCTCAAATCACTAATTTACAGTACGAAGAATTCAATTCTTTTTTTTTTTTTTTTTTAATTTATTTATTTATTTATTTATTTTTCAAATTCATTATTACTATTAATTTTTTTTTATTTTTTTTTTATAATTATTTTATTTTATTTTAAAAACACTTTAATTATGATGATTATTGCAAATGTAATATTACTTTTATAATGATAAATGCCTTAATAATGCTTAAAGTAAATGTGAGGATGAAAGGATATTAGTATACATGATGAGAGAGAGAGGAAGGGCAGAATGTCAGACGGGTCTGAGTGCCCAATTCTTAACCCTTTGAAAATAAAGTTCGTTCGTTCGTTCGTTCTTTCTTCTCCTTTCCACCTTTTTGTCCTTTCAGAACAATGGTAGCTGAATATAGCTCTCTGACATTTCCTATAGTTTGTCATGTCTTTCTATTCCATCTCTTGGATACTTAGTAATCCATCCATTCAAGCATAGGGCTAGGTTATGTATCCTGTTGCACAATGAATTAAAATTATTGAATTTTATTGAGGATTTTTAAAATTGAAAAATGGAGTATTTTTCCTAATGGATTTGAAAGAACCATTTTTTTTTTTGAGCTACAATATAGATCAAGTAATGAGAGCATATATCAACTGACAGTCATGTTTTATAAACAGTGAAAGACATAATGAAGTATATTAGAAGCCTTAAATGTTCTTGTTTTATGAGAAATGATAGGTCATGCTATAATAGAAGCCATCAATCTCTGATAATGTTTTATGAAGCATCATAGAAGCTGTAAGCATTCAGGTTTTATGAGCTGTGTTCAAGCTACTGCACGATCATTGAAGACTTCAGGTTTTCCCGATAGAGGGTTCCTTCAATTATCGTTGCGCAGACTTTGCGAAAGAAGTAAAATGGGTTGTTAAGGATGACAGCAGAGTGAAAGTGTGACGTCAGTTGGAGAGTGGACATTAGTCGAGCCGGTGGAAGGTGTCCATTTTAATTGTGTGCAGATTTCATAGTATTCAGGAATAGTGTATTTCCGAGGCTGGTTAGCCTCTCAGGTATTTGTGGGGATCAAAGATAAAGCACACACAATTTATCTGCAGTTTATATTAGAAAAGGCTGACAACGGAAATATGGGTAGTATGAATGACAAGGGCAGTGGCTGAAGATGCTGGAATGTCAGGGATTGAAGCCTGAATTGATAAGTGTAAAGTTCGTTCTGTTGTATTTTATCTTATGGAATAAACCTTGGATTGTCCTGGCCTGGTTTATTCACTGAATCCATGTTTTATAAATCTGTACATCAGTCCATCCTGTGAGAAGTGTCAACCTTCAACTGTCAGGGTTTCACAACAGTTAGGTCAGTGGCATAGGAGATCATGTCTCTCCACAACTTCCTGCCTCCAGTACAATTTATCAACTCTGTTGTTGACCTGCTTCCATGCCACGATGTCAAACTGTCCAGTATTTGCTCTCTTTGTCTTCCCCTATCTTTTTTTCCTTCAGTCTTACCTGTTGTTACAATACATCCCAGCTTTCCTCTTCTCATAACATGCCCCCAAAAAGTGGATTGCTTCTTTCTAACTTGTGAAATAAGTTTCCTTTGCGCACTGGCCTCTTTCAGGACATCCTCATTACTCTTTTTGGCTGTCCATGGAATTTTTAACATTTTTCTGTAAAACCACACTTCTGTGACCTCTAGTGCTTTTCCTCCAAGCTGTAATAGAAGAAATTAACCTCTGATTGTGTTTTATGAAGTATGATATAGATCAAGTTATGATAGCATGCATCAACCTAGTCATGTTTTACAAGCAGTGACAGATGAAGATGTGATAAAAACTATGAATAGATCACTTTCTGTGAAGTATGGAAGCAACTGTCATTCCGATGACCATGTTTTATAAGCTGTGATAGAAGATATTTCCCCGCTTATTGTGTTTTATGAAGTTTGATAGAAGCTGTCAGTATTAATGTTTTAAGAGCTATGATAGATCAAGCTATTATAGAAGCCCTTAGTCTCTAATTGTTTTTTATGGCTTAAGATAGAAGCTTTTAATGTTCATGTTTTAAGAGCTATAACAGAGCAAGCTATGATAGAAGCCATCAATCTCTGATCATGTTTTATGGATTATGATAGAATCTATTAATGTTCATATTATATGATCAATAATAGATCAAGCTGTAATAGAAGCCATCAATTTCTGATCATGTTTTATGGAGTATGATAGAGTCTATTAATGCTCATATTATATGATCAGTGATAGATCAAGTTGTAGTAGAAGCCATACATTTCTGACCATGATTGAAGTTACCAGTGTTCATGTTTTATAACCTGTGATCAAGCAATAAACGAAGCCATCAACCTCTGATCTGATTTAATCAGCTGTGGTAGAAGCTGTCAAAATATGATCTTATTTTATTAGCTATGATGTATCAATCTATGAAAGAAGCTGTCAACCTCTGATCATATCATATCTATTCTGTGTGATGAGACAGATAAAGATATGTTAACAGCTGTGAACCTCTGATTGTTTTCTATGAAGTGTGGTAGCAGTTGTCAGTTGTTTTGTAAGCTGTGATAGAAGATATTAATGTCTGATTATTTTCCGTGAAGTATTGGAAGAGGGGGGAGTTTGACATCATTAGGACCACTGATTCTGAAAAAAATAACTTCCATAAATTATATTCCCTCTATTGGGAATCAAACCCAGTACCTTTAGAATAGTGGACACCATACTTCTTAGCCACTCTGACACTCAAAAGTGTAATAGATCATGCCATAACGGAATCCATCAAAATCTGATCATATTTTATGAGTTATGATAGAAGCTATCAATGTTTAGAGCAGAATGTTCTGGACAGAATTGGTCTAGTTGAAAGCTTATTAACCACAGGGAGTAGAAAAGTGAAGAGATTCAATGATTTTGTGTCAAGTTAAGGTGGACATTATTAAAAATGTTGCGTGCGATTTGGGAGATCAGAATGCTATTGACAAGTTACGTTTTTGGTCGTTTTGTTTTGAGGTATTGCGTACTCGATTATTGATACCACACCAACACCAGATTACAAAACCCCTAGCCTAATCGTACACAACAGAAGCATTTCTGTGGTAGAACTAAAATGCATTCCATATGAAATGTTGAAACTGGAGACTGAATAAATGAGTGGTTATTTCTTTGGGGTTTTAGGTGAATGACTCAATGAATGAATATAAATGAGTGGTTTTGTACATGGATTTAAGTGTCTTCCCAATTGGTTTTTTGTTTAAGACTATCTTTATTTGCACTGTACTAACTCCATCATGCCTGATCTCCCGCCCTGTGCTCTCACAAGAGTTCTCAGCACTGTGCAAGAACTCCTACTCAATCGATTCCGTGTTTTTATTTTGTATTACACATTCTATAAATATTAATATGATTAATTTTATAATTTAATTTTGTTTTAGCCAGTTAGTTCTAATATTTGCTGTATTGTTATTATCTTTGAAAAAATGTTTGTTATTATGATGTTTTTTTTCGTTTGTCACAAGTGATTTCTTTTTTTTCGACTATCTGATTGCTTGGTTATTTTATTTTATATTTTTATAATACAATTAAGATAATATCCGGTCTGCTCTTGTTTTGTCAGTCCTTATTGGCATTTTCTATCCAGGCACTTTGTAATAATTCAATTTAAGAACCAATTAAAGATAGAGCTTGCAATTTGTTGGTTGATTCTTCCAACAAAAGACTTATCTGGCATTAATCTAGTTATATTTAGTTCGTTTTAGGACTATGTAGTCTTAGTTCTGTGAAAGCACATTTTTGACCGGATCAGATGTGAAGTAACACTATAACGTGTACGTGCAGTCCGGCACTTAGAATATATATGGAGCATTTCTAGTTGGATCCAGTACGATTGTGTTATTGCGTATAAATATGGTTCGATTTCCCCTCTTAGATCTTACACTTCGATTGTTCTAATAAAATAAAAATTCTTCTTCTTTATGTTTTCTAATGTCATTCGAAACTTATACTGATGGAAGGCATACATCTGAATTGACCAACCGATTAAAATCGTTTTCAAAGAGTCATTATTTCCTGCACATATCCACAAATCTGTTCTTGTCATCGTTTTCGTGATAGTAGGATGAAGTTGTACTCTTCATCATCATACTAACCTTATGGTGTATTGATAAGGGGATATGTGCCTGTGACCATGCTAATGTCATAGAAGGGGCTGAAAACTTCCAACATCAGTCTCAGACGTCTTCCCAAGCGTATTATCGCTTCCTCAGGTGTGAAATGTCATTGACTCTGTGGATGCAACGAATGATTTAATCAGCTCTGGATTCCATTTAGCAGACAAACCTTAATGTTACCAGTGAAAAAATGAGTAGCAATGTTTCTATAACCCTGTCTGGATAAATATTCAACAGATCTCCTCATTATGTAATACTTTTTAGTAACTCTCCATCGTTAAAAACATGATCCCATGCACGAAGAGATTGTTCGAACGCCCCACTGTAGTGCAACCAGTGCTTCTTTGAAACTGTCACGAGCTGGTTTTATTCTTAGTACTTCCTCCATGTGGACATTTTCAGAGATTATACTTTACCATATGCGCCGAGAATTGCAGGATGTGGGTGTGTCTGCATTAATCCCTCATCCAAGGGTAACCACTGATGTAGGTTGTCTGAAAGAGAGTAGCTGCATTAATAGGCCGATGAAACATCTCGAGATACTAAAGATAAATGTTATTATCCCCCGACTGTTTTTTGTCTTTATTACTGAGCATACCACATGGCAGATTTTCTTTAATTGTGCTGAGTATGCAGTTGAGTTTGATCGTAACCATCACTGCGGTTAGAGACTTAACCAATCCTAACGGATTATCGTCTGTAGGTTCCATTGTTCCAAAGTACGTTTATTTTTATGGGTGTTCAGAGGTTGTCTTGATAGAGCATATTGGGTTTGGCCTTCAACCTTCTAAATTAAAATCGGTGACATCTGTGTCATGTTTGTGTTGTCCCAAGCCTCTTCTAAATATCGCTCTGATTTGCACTGAAGAGGTACCTGGTGTTGTGGACCATATCTAAGCACAACACCATCACTCCTGGAGGCTTTAAAACACTCGAGTAGACTACTAGTTACGTATTACATCGAAATTTTGTTTCGGCATCTGGTACGATCCAAAGTTATGAGAACTTTACTGCGACCCAATGTGTTATGTTAGTAATTACTGTACTGTGTTCGGAATTAGGGATATATTCGTATTTCTTGTACGTACTTGTGATGCCACTGGAGAGCTTCCATGTTATTTCTCAGCAAACTTGATATTCACTGTGCCAGGGTATGGAGCGGTCATAAATCGCTATCACTATATGTCTTTGAATATCTTTGCAAAATCGGTTAATGGTTTGCACTTTTGATGACAACGGCTATGACGCATTATAAGTTGGAACTAATGGACGTCTTGACCTTGTCCCTCAACATTTGATCCATAACCTTATCAGCAAAATGAATGTCTGATGTTTTAGATTGCGCTACCTTCATCTATTGAAAATTCATGATTGTCTGGATGCGCTTCTTAATTCATGAATTACTCTCTTTGCTTGTTTCATGCGTTACATAATTGTTTGAAGCGTAAGCGCAATTTATTATAATCTTAAGTGATTTCTTCAACAACTGTTAATATACGCTCAATGTCACTGGAATCACTGATAGTTGCTCATTTGCAATTTTGGTATTGTGGGTCATCGTTCTTTAATAGATTTTCTTTTACCGCATTCTAAGCGGACTCAGATTCTGTTCAATCATTAGTAACTGTCACTCTTGATCGTTTTGCCAGTTGGTTATCGCTGGCATTACTGTAATCAGTGTATTCTATTTTGCCATAGAGTACGGGGTGAGGTTATGGAATATTATAACTTAGTCTTGAGTCAGGCTGGGAAGTAGTACTTAGATATCCTGATACTAGAACCCCTTCTTTCACGCAAAAAGGACATTATCTCTCTAACATTGAGATATTTCTATTAGTAGACACGTACATTTAGTGCTCTTACGTTCAAACATTACTCTTTCATTTTGGGATTTTTAATTAAGACATCGTCTATTTACCATAAATCGTGGAATCACCGATGAAATCCCTACATATTGCTTCACTGTCGGAGTACTGGGGTCACCTCCGCTTGTCGTTTTCCACATCTACTTTCCAGAACGCTAATCACCAGCCGCTTTCTGTAGTGGTATCTGAATATTACTATTTTACATTTGTTGAGGTTGCTCAAGCCGGGTTTTTTTCTTAACATATATAACCACCTGATAAGCATTGAAACAATGTTTCAAATTCACATTTGTAAAATAATAATATGTTACTACCCCAAACAATTTTGGCGAATCTTTCAATCTTTCGTTGTATGTTTAGAATGGACTCGAGCAATTTAGGTCATCTTATGCTTCGGGTCACAGTGGCCGTGAGAAATTCCTCTATAGGTTACAGGTTTGTTTATGCGCATAGGTGTACTTGTCTGGAATATTTCTTCCCTGTATGGGTGATCAAATTACTAGGTTTATGGAATTGCTATTTAAAGTCCTGATCCCTTAAGTTTCCATGTCTTATTCGTATTAGTATATTTTGTGGGTCTGTACTGTAAAAGTTTATCAAAGTTGACCATGGTTAAATACTCTGATCTGCCACTTTTTTTGTTTTGGAATTCTAATGTGATAATGTTGGTTCACTGGCTATTGGGAGTTTGCTGTCTTTTGATGTTATGTAGACTGCAAGTTCTATGATCTGTGTCTCTGAAGTTTCTTACTGTACTATAAATTTGTCAGTTACACATCTATCGTGAGGTGTAGAGGTTTGGTATGTATTAGAAATGCCCAGACTATCAAATATATCGGCTGTCTTCCTCCGGGCCTGGATCCATTCTAGTCCACGTCGAGATCATTCTAATAAGATTGTCTTATTGTTTCGTACTTCCCAGGGAATCTGGGTCGTTTGGGGTCTGGTATCCTTTGCCTTAATTATTTCTCATGCTTGTCGTGGTAGCCGTTCTTCTAAAATTTCTGTAGTCTAACTTGAAGGCAAACTGTCTTAAGTTGGGATCTCGTTCGTTCTATGGTTATGGCAGGGGGTTTGTTAATTTTGTAGGCCTGGACGTTTATCGTCATGGTTTTATACCACTTTTGATTTATGGCCTGAAAAAGTCTCCCAACCGCTGCTTTTCGAGTGGCCAACTCTTCTTTGATGCCTCCCTTTCGGTCTATAATAGCTCCGAGATATTTAAAGTGGTCGACCTGCTCCAGGACCTGTTCTCCCAACTTAATCTGATGTTTTCTTTCTTCTCGTGATATCACCATGGATTTTGTTTTAGAGCTGCTTATGACCATCCCTCTCTTCTCCAGCTCTTCCTTCCAGACTTGCAGGTTGGATTGGAGATGTGTCTCTGATTTAGCAATCAGGACAACATCATCAGCAAACGCTAGCTCTGAAATACAGACCTGTCTCATCTTCCAGTACCCCACTGAATACTTTCTTGTTCTCTCCTTACATGCCTTGATGACATCATCCATGAGGAGTATGAAGAGGTAAGGTGATAGGATATCGCCTTGTCTTACACCAGTGGTGGTCCTGAACTCTTCTGACTTATAGTTTGCTGTCCTTACATAATTTCTGCAAGACTTGTAGAAGCTCTGTATAGCATGGATCAGAGGTGCTGGAATGTTCTTCCTTGCCAAACAGTCCCAAAGTTTGCTCGATGGGGACCCTGTCAAACGCCCTTTCCAGATCTATGAAACAAAGATGGATCTCACTCTTGTACTCAAGGGCCTTTTCATTCAGCTGCCTGAGTGTGAAGATTAGGTCTTGAGTACTTCAGTTTGCTCGGAATCCGCACTGGGCTTCATCCAATTGTGGCTCAGCTAGGCATCGGAGTCTCTGCTCTAGGATTCTAGAGTAGATTTTACCAGGGACACTGAGAAGCGATATGCCTCTGTGGTTTCCACATCGTCGATTGTCACCCTTTTTGAAAATCGGTGTTATGATGGCAATCTCCCAATCCTTTGGTATGGTCTTGTTGCACCATGCTGCCTGTAGGACCCTTAAGAGTAATAGGTCGCCTGATGCTCCCATGTACTTAACCATTTCTGGTGTTATACCATCATGCCCTGCTGCTTTGCCCATCTTGATTTTCTCCAGTGCTGCCTTCAGTTCTTCCATCTTTATGTCATCTTCACCACCATTGGTTTTCTCTTCTGTGCTAGTGGTTATCATTTCTGAAGCTTGACCTTGCTCACCATCATAGGTTATAACTGACTACAACAAATACCAGATACCAAACCTATTAGTGAATTGTTAGACAATTTTTTTCTATCGGCTGTTAATGCCGAGGCAAAAATTAATCCACCATTTAATTTTTATAATTTTTAAATTAAATGCCCTTTCTGGGGTTCAAAATGAGGTCTAATGACTTTATTAGGTTTGGTGTGTTAAGGTGTGTGATCCCGGCCCTGGCTAAGACCCGGCATACTCAAGAAATGATCCCTAAAAGTATGACATTTTGATTAAAAATAACTTTTTTTTTAAAAATTTCCTCGCATGAGGTCGCATATTTTTTCCTCGCATGAGGTTGCATTGGCCCCACCCCAAACCCGGCTCTGGTCAAGACCACATGTCCCAACACAAGAAGACCCAATGACAAAATGTGTCATTGTAGTGATCCTCTGTGTTCTCACACAAGGGACCTAATGACACATGAATGTCACTGTACCGGTCCCTGTGTCTAGACACATGATCCCAGCCAAAGGCCAGATAAGAGCGTTGGGTCTTCACAGCATTATTCGTGTTGGAGTTCCTGTCATCTTCACCACCATTGGTTTTCTCTTCTGTGCTAGTGGTTATCATTTCTGAAGCTTGACCTTGCTTACCATCATAGGGTATAACTGACTACAACAAATACCAGATACCAAATCTATTAGTGAATTGTTACACAATTTTTTTCTATCGGCTGTTAATGCCGAGGCAAAAATTAATCCACCATTTAAAAATAACTTTAAATGGGGTTTCTATTTGAGACATTTTGAATAGTCGCTAAAATTATAACCTGAAAGACTAGTTCTATTACTCAAGAATAAGACTGGCTGAAAAAATTTAACTAGCTAAAATTATTTGTTTTTTTAATTAAGAAAAACTAAAAATACATTTTTTAAAAATATTTTGCATATTGCTTAGTTTTTTTACTTAAATATGTTTAATTATTACAAAAGCATATGAACTTTTTACAAGGTTATTATATAAAAATAATAAAATATTTTATTCTTTTTATTTTCCCTTGGTTAATTAAAAGTTTATTTTTTGCTTCCCTTGACAACACTAACTTGCTTAAAGTCTTTGTTATCTCCCATCATGCAGCGTTTTAACAGTCAGAGATACCGCTTGTCTTTTATCATCATTATCATCACCTGTTGCCATCTCCACACGAAGGTCAGCAGCAATGGATCTGCAGCGTCTTCCGTCTCTTGCCTTGATAGTTCTTTCCTGTCCATCTCTTGATGATATTTTCCCAATTATAGCACTGCCTTCGTCTTGCACGTTTGCTTACAGCTCGGCATTCCATTATGGTCGTTAGCCAGGTGTTGTGTCTTTTCATATGGCCAAAATATGTTAGCTGTTTGAAAATTGTTTCGGTGTCTGGATTAAATAGGCAGGGGTACAGCCCACAACATTGCCGACACTTCATGAAAATTTTAATTTTTTTTTTAAACATTCCGTGGAAATTTACAAAGACATGTGCATTAAAACATTGTCAATAACAGCATGAATGTAAGTATAAAAATGTAAAACAAAAAAGCAATGAGCACATGTAAAGAGAAAAAAAGAACTAAAAAAAAACTTTTTTTGTAATGATAGTGTTGATTAAATAGAGAAGGAAAAAAAGATAAAGAAATCTTACACCCTCTTTTTTTGAATTATAGAGCGTACACTTTATCTTCTAGCGATAACAGTGGGGGGAAAAAGGTAGACACTTGTTAGTAGAAATGGCGGTTTTTGTTTTTTTTAAACTGTTTTTTCTTTATTCGCATTCCGGTTGAATATACAAAATATGTTAATTTTACATTTCAATAAAGAAGTTTCAATGAAAATACAATTACACAATGAGCAGATGTATAGAAAAACGTTCACTCTCGTACACACTCATTTACAAAACTATTTCTTGCACATTTAAACCAAAAAAAAAAATGTTATACATTATACATTTCTTGTAATGATAGTAGTGGTTAAAACGAGACGGGGAAAAGGAATAAAGAAATCATATTACATCGTTCTTGAAATTATAATGAGTACTCGTTTTTATAGTGATAACGGGGGGAGGATTGAGAAAAGAAAAAAACTGAATAAACAAAATATATTTATATTTTAAAAGGTGATGAGGAAGATGACAGGACACAATGTGATGATCTCACCATTGATACAACGTTAAAATATCTCCAAGATTAACGAGAAAATGTAGGGTTAAAAATAATGCGTAAGATACTAGGAGACATGCTCGCCCACGCCAGACTTTCCCACCGCCATTTTAAACTAACGAGTTAGAAGTGCAGACGGAACGTTTACCCTTTGTAGACGGGAGAGAACGGAGGACAAAAAAAAAAAATAAAATATGACTGAACACGTGTTTGAAGTTCGAACGGCAAAAAGACGCAATAAGGGGGGTGAAAGGAAAAAAATTCACGTCCCCTAGTTGACACAAGTAAGGAAATGGACAAGAAATGGACATTAGCTCTGGATCGAGACAGTCATTTCTTGAGCGTTTTTCGATACTTGGTCTTTATTTTGAATGCCGCGGCAAAACACATTAGGGAAGGTTCCCGAACAAATTTCAAAAAAATTAAACTTGAGAAAAATACGTTTTTCTTAATAATAGAGTTACGAAAATAAAACCTAGCTAGTTTGATAGCCCATCTTGAGCAGAGAAATAATATGCTTTCATTTATACAGACGGATAGATAATAAGGAAGATATTGACAAAAGACTGTATTGTTCATATCATACTAACAACTGCACTGTTAACCCAATGTCACTAAAAGTAACCAAAATCTTGGCCTTGAGCATACAATTGTAAAAATCGAGCTGTAATTAAAGAGAGGGAATGTGGTGGAGAATTGTAGCTAAAAATAACTTAGTAGCAGATTCGTGTAGGAAATGCATGAAAAACCAAGTGTGTTTGTATGAAAAAACAAGTAGAGACAGACGGACTAACAGACTGTAATACATACTTGACTGAGATTTGACTGAAGTGACTTTTGGTTGACGATTTGAAAATTAGGGGGGAAGTCGGCGATTGGTCAACGCATTTTATAGTAGCGGGATAGAGAGGTGAAAGTTTGCCATTTAACATAAGTCTGTTCAGAGACGCAGTTTGAATCCAGGATGGTGTTGATTCCATAAGAATATAACTTTATAAGTGGGACGCCATCATACGGCCAGCAGCTCAGCTGAGTTTTGCTAGCAAACTTTAACTGTGTTCTCAATTCTGAATTCTGAACTGTGAGTTTTTATTTGGCACCAGAGCGGTGTCAAATGATGTATTAATATATACAAGAGTGGACCAGAGCAGTCTGTCATTGTGTCAGAGCAGCCGTATTTTGCCCCCTGCACGGAGAGGTGGGGCCACCAGACTTCTGTACAGAACCGATGCAGGCAGATAAGTTATATCTGGCCTGCTGGACTTTCACCAACGACATTTTCACTAAATTATTCCTAATTTCCCATTAAATAAAGCCATGACATTTGGGGAAATTAAACAATATATATATTTATTCCTTAAGTCAACGAACACTGTTTGGCAGTCATAGACTAGGAGTGATGACACCATCCCAACAGCATATCTAGAAATAAGTTCTCCTAGGACTATCTTAATTAAATTAGTACTAACCAGTAATTTGAAATAATTAGGCACACATTTTCCATTTTATTATGTCATATGATTATGCATGCCATTTATAATTCCATAATATTTCATATGTTCTGACCAACAAACATTTGGTTCAGAACAAAATAAATTTATCAAAAGATTAATTTGTAAAACTAAAACAGCCTGAGTTAGTTCGGTGTGTCATAAATTTTCTTGATATTATTAGACTTCTTAATTATCTGTGTGTGTGTGTGTGTAATCTACCACAACACATTGCATATCAGTACCCTAGACTTGTAACGTAGCCACATTCATTAGAAAAAAAGATATGTGTGAGGTCGTTAGTGGTAGCAAGAAGGGCCTTCTGTAATTCACATCTACATTTATCTCAGGAGCCTTCACAGCTGACCTCATACATCACACTAGGTAACATCAACCATACAATACCATCAAATCCACTACATATATTGGGGTCTCTTGTCCCGGGATAATTAGCTTATCAGTAATATTAGGATCTCCTGGTGGGAGAATTAAATCAGGGGAACAAATTATAAAAATTAAAAGTGTCCCTTAAAATTGTAAGTGGGAATAAAAGTTGGTGAATCTTCACAGCCAGTGGTAATTAATTAATTGACTTCTTCTTCTTCTTCCGTCCTTAGCCACCGACCGTCAAAGCAGTCAGTGGCCATTACGCCTAGTGGCGTCTTAGGGCAACAGCAGATAGGTTTTCTTTGCCATTGTTTCCCATCACGCCTATTGTTGTTTATTGGTTAGAATTTTACCCTGATCATTGTTAATTTGTGTGATGGCTGAGCTAGCAAAGTTCAGATCAGCTGCTGTGCTAACGGCGAAGGATATGGGAATGGATGGTCAGATTTTAATTCAGTATGTAACTGCTGAATGTGATAAGTATATTGAAAGGGAAGATAGGAGGTTAGCTGAAGAGAAGAGGTTACAAATTGAGGCTGATAGAGAACTTAAGAGGTTGCAGATTGAGGCTGAGGCTAGGAGGCTGCAGATTGAGGCTGACAAAGAGGCTAAAGCATTAGAGGCAGAAGAAAAACGACAGCAAAGGGAAGCAGAAAATAAAAAGGCCGAAAGGGAGGCAGAAGATAGAAGGTTGCAAAGGGAGCACGAATTACGACTAAGGGAGCTGGAGTTACAAGGCCAGGCTCCTGAAAATGGTGCCAGCCCTTTTGCCTCAGATGCTACGCCCAGTCAGGGAGCCTCAAACTCAGCTATGGGGTTTCATTTAGACCATTTTGTTGAAAAAGACGATGACATCGAGGGGTACCTCAGTCGTTTTGAATTATTAGCTACTACATATGGGTTAGAGAGAGAGGTGGAGTTTAAAGTTATCACAGGGACTGAGAGGTACTTCTTATGAAGTTTTCGCAAAAATGAACAGAGAAGACCAAGACAATTATGACATGTTAAAGCAGGCTTTGTTATTGAGGTACGAAAAAAATGGTGAATTTTATCGTAAGAAATTTAGAAATGCCAAACTGTTGTCTGGGGAGACATACCACCAATTCTCTGCCAGACTGGAAACCTATTTGGAGAAATGGACTGCTCTGGGGAAGACCCAAGATCTTAAAGAGATGATCATGCTAGAGCAATTGAGAGAGTCCATGGCTCCAGACATGAGAAAATTTCTCATGGAACAAGGTGCAGAGAAGTTGGGGGAGGTTTTAAATGTCGCTGAGAGGTATCAGGCAGCCCAGGCAGAGGTAAGTGGCTCAAAAAAGAAGCACATAGAAACTTTTAAAACTCCACAGCCCTTTAATAAATTTGAAAATAGAGAACAGGGTAATAAGGGTAGGACAAACTTTGAACGGCCAAGAAATGACTATCGAGACAGAAACTCACAGTTCAATGACCAAAAATACAATGAAAGAAAACCGTTTAACCAAGGAAAAAAATGGTGCAAATGGTGCAAGAAAGATAACCATAGCACCGAATTTTGTAGAAGGAAACCTTCAAACATTGCTGCAATGAAGTCGGGGACTCAAAGATTAAAGGTTAATCCTAATGAACAGCAGGAACCTTATCACCCCCCAGTTTGTGAGGATGTTATTTGTAATGGGGTCACCATAAGGTGCCTTTATGATACAGGATTGGATTATGATTCAGTTGTGAAGTCTAGCCTAGTGGACCCAAGTCAGTATACCACAGAAACAGTGGAAATACAAGGGGCGGCTAAGGACATACCACTCATGACACTTCCCATCGCAAGGATAACGGTGAAAACTCGCTATGTGGAAGGAGAGATCAGAGCAGCAGTGATAGATGAACCAATCTACCCTCTGATATTGGGGTGTAGATACGTCTTCTTGGGGAATCCCGAGAGACCTGTGATCATGGCGACAGTGCAGACCAGGTCACAGAAAAAGGAGGAAGGTGAACCTATAAATGCTCATCCAGAGGAGATGAGGAAGGTGCAGGCTGAGGATAGGACACTCAAGCCATGTTTTAAAAAATTGCCCAAATGCCACACACCTCCAAGCAAGGGGGAATATTTTATGAAGGACAGACTATTGTATAGGAAGATAGGAACTAGATCCACTGGTCACGGACAGTTGGTTCTTCCCAAGGTATATAGGGCAAATTTAATAAGGAGCTTACATGTTGGAAAAGATGGTGACCATGAAAAATTCGGTACCATCTGCCAAAAAGTTGCTCGAAAATATTATTGGCCCGACGTAAATGTCGATATTGAAAACTTTGTAGAAGCATGTGGCGTATTTCATGAGGGAACACCCACAAAGGGAAAATATGTGCAGGACCTAGAAACGCCACGGGGCAATCTTAGGCCTGGAAGGAAAAATAATTATACTCAGGTAGACAAAGTGCAATGGGAGCCCCCTTTTCACACCCAGTCTTCACTTGAAAGGATTAACATGGCCACTATGCGACGAGTACAAAGAAGAAATTTAACCCAGAATAAACTGACAATCCCTCGGTCAGAGTTATATAAACTGGATGAAACTAAAAGAGAGCGAAGATCTCTCACAAGCAATCTAAAGTGGAGAGAAAAACCCAAGAGAAAAATTGGTAGTGGTCGATTTGTGAGTGATGATTCTAGGAAGAAAAGTCCTCATCATAAGGCTTCTAATGGAAGGGATCCGACGGGTTCCATGAAAGATAAGGATAAAAATTTAAAGGTCCAGATGTAGCACTATTACGGACCTGGACAGATGAGAAGGCAGAAGAGACTGTTACCTCATCTTATCAATACGTGAACGAACTGACCACTCGTCTGAAAGCTGGATGGAAACTGGCAAATGATAATTTGAGACAAGCCAGGAAGAAACATGCAGCATATTTTAATAGGAAGGCAAAGGACAGAGAACTAGCTGTGGGAGAGAAGGTGCTTCTTCTACTACCCGGCAGCCAGAATAAATTACAAATTGGATGGCAAGGTCCATATACGGTTCTAGAGAAGGTGTCTAGAACAAACTATAAAATTTACAAAAAGGGGAAGGAGAAAGTTTATCATGTAAACCTGTTAAAGAAGTATCTGGACAGACCACTCCAGGAAAGCACCCCCTTACTGACCTTGGCTATCGCAACTCAAATGCAAAAGGAACCACTCACCTCGCATGAATACCCATTACATCCTTGTGAAACAGCGGCACAAGTAAAAGTCAGTAAGCACCTGACTAAAAATCAGAGGGAGAGAGTTCAACAGGTTCTGGAGGAACATACAGATGTATTAACAGATAAACCAGGACATACAAATTTGCTACAGTATGATATGAAACTGGTAGACTCAAACCCAATCTGTATGAGAGCCTATTCTATTCCGTTCGCGAAGGAGAAGGCATTAAAGGAAGAAATAGATTATTTGTTGAAGGAGGGGATTATTTCACACAGTGAATCATCTTTTAGCTCCAGTATCGTTTTGTAGAGAAAACCGTCTGGGGAACACAGACTGTGCATAGATTACAGGAAACTGAATGCTGTCACAGAAGGACAAGTGGATCCATTACCAGATACAAAACAGTTATTTGCCAGATTAAACAAGGCAAAATACTTTTCAAAGGTGGATCTTAGTAAAGGCTATTACCAGATTCCAGTGAAGCCTGAAGTGAGACCTTATTTAGCGTTTAGCACATCGGAAGGACATTATGAATTCAATATGCTACCATTCGGATTGAAAAATGCTCCGAGTGTATTTTCAAGGATGATGCGCAAATTGTTGGATCCCCTGAATAACCCATGTATCACGAATTTCATGGATGATATTCTCGTCGCCACAGAGACATTTGAAGAACACACTGACGCTCTAAAAATGTTATTTGATAGACTTAGGGAGGCGAACTTAACTGCTAGGCCAACAAAATGTTGTATTGGATGCAAGGAGTTGGAATTCTTGGGACACACTGTATATCAGGGTAACATGACCCCTGATCCCAAGAACTTGGAAAAATTGCAGAGAGCACCTAGACCACAAACAAAAAAGGACGTGCGATCATTCGTGTCGTTATGCGGATTTTATCAAAAATTTTAACGCTATTTGTGCTCCTCTGACTGATCTGACTCGCAAGGGACTTCCAGATAAAATTATTTGGACTGCGCAATGTGAATTAGCGTTCCAAGAGTTAAAGGAAAAACTCACTAGCAACTTCGACTCATTCTGTTCCCTTCTATTTCCAGTCTCCACTTATATTACGTTTGGGTAGTTTATTGCTCAGTTTCGTTTTTTAGTCTCTAAGTATGTATTGTGTACATCCGGTGATGGCAGTCATTTCCTTTTCCTGGCACGCGCCTATAAGCGTTAGGACCTGGCGCCTTCAGGGAAGTGCCTAGTTTTAATTTTTATATTAATTTATATATTTTTTTAGGTTCTTATGTGTCCTATCTAACCTTCACTTTCTTTCCTTTCCCTGACGAAGGCCTTGTGGCCGTAACGTTGGCTATTTTCTTATTCTTTTGTCCTCGTAAGACGAATCACCTTTTTTCGATTTTTTTTTCACACCCATCCATTGTTTTTCTTTAATGGTTTGTTAGTTTTTGTTGATTAGTTTCTATTTGGTTGAATTTCTTTTCTGAAGTATTATTATTATTACATATTAGGAATGAGTAACAGAATAATATTCACAGCCAAAGAAACCCACTTGAAGGAGCTTTGTCAGTCACTTAGTCCTAGCACTCAAATTAAAGAAGTAAGGAAAAAACTTAAGGCAATCAAAAGAAACAATAAGAAAACAATCATGCCAACAATCAAACTACCAAAGAGAGCAGAAACAGAGAAAGAAAAAAACTGCCCTTGCTGAGTATTTCTATAAAGTCAGTGCAAAAAGTAGTCTTGGACAGGAAGAAAATGAGAGAAGAGAAAGACTTAAGATACAGATCACCTCAACAACCAATATTCCAGTCCACAGTGGATTCATGTCTTCCCTGACGGATCTTCAGAAGAAGCAGTAAGGAAAGGAGGAGCTGGGATCCAAATACTAATGTCACACGCTCCAAAAATAGAACAATCAATTGCTACTGGAGAACTCTCAACAAACTACAGGGCAGAGCTACAGGCAATCCTAGAGGCAACAAAGATACTGGAGGAACAATGACTCAAAGGATCAAATATAGTCTTCTTATGCGACTGCATGTCAATTCTCCAGACTATTCAAAATGAACCTGAAGATCTCTTAAAACAAGAACAGCCATAGAACATCTGAACAGCTGTCCGTCAACAACAAAGTTTCTCTGCAGTGGATTCCTGCACACTGTGGTATTGCAGGAAATGAGGCAGCCGACGGACTGGCAAAAGCAGGCACACAGAAGGAACAGTTTCACCACAGAGTTTCACTGAAGGAAGAAAAGACACTCATCAAAAGAAAGTACAAAAATGCATGGAGCCAGAGACCATGCAGCAATTACCCACAAGATCCCATCCTAAAGCTAGCTCATCATCATGTGACGTATTCTTTCCAGAACGTGGTCTCCATTACAGCTGCTCTGAACGCATCACGATTCTGGGCAAGTCGACCTGCATCAGCCAAAGACAAGTTCAGACTCTCTGTGATGTCCTGGGTCCACCGTCGTCTAGGTCGACCCCTTCCCCTTTTTCCAGGGACCATGCCTTCCATCACTATTTTTTTCCAGACTATTATGTCTTTTTATATGACCGAAAAATTTCAGCTTCCTTATTGCGATGGTATTTAGGAGCCAATGTTCCTGTACGTTTAGTGAGTGCAGTACTTCTCTGTTGGTCTTTTTTTCTGTCCAGGGTATTCTCAACATCCTTCTGTAGCATTTCATTTCAAATGATGTAATCTTTTTTGCAACTGTTTTATTGAGTGTCCAAGTCTCGCAGCCGTATGTTGCCACTGGGAATATACATGCTCTGATCAGTTGTAACTTTGTTTCTTTGCTTGTGCCTTGCCATAGGTTTTTCATCTGTATTAGTTTATGTGAAGCAATTGCAAGTCTTCTTTTAATTTCTACTGCACAGTCGCCAGAGCTGTTGATGATTGATCCTAAGTATTCGAATTCATTAACACTTTCCAGTTCTAGATAGAAAACAGCAAACCACCATTTTTAGGCTCCGCACAGGACACTGCAGACTACGAGCCCACCTCCACAAAATGAAAGCTGCCCCAACTGACCAGTGCACAAACCAAAATGGCCCCCAGACTCCGGAACACTTTGTGCAAACGTGCCCTCTCTTTGGTGACTTGAGAGCTCAAACCTGGTCCCAGGAGACGAAAATGGAAGAGAAACTGTGCGGCACCCGCTAGGACCTCATGCTGACGACTGGATTCATGGAGGCAACTCATCTCCTTGTTTAGATTGTTGAGCATAGGAAACTGATCGCAGAAGAAGAGACACTGGACGAGCGCACTCCTATATTCTTAAAGACTAACGTAACTAATATAACCATGTGTAAAATATTGTGTGAATAGAAATGAAAAAAAAAAAAACAATCGAAAAAGGTGATTCGTCTCACTAGGACAAAAGACAAAGAAAATAGCCAACGTTACTGCTATAAAACCTTCGTCAGGAAAAGGAAAGAAAGTGAGATCTGAGTAAGCCACACGAGAAAATAAAATTTAAGAATGAGTACTACCTTTAAAAGCGGCTAACACCAAGCTTGCTCACCAACAAGAGAGCGCGCCACGAAAACATGAAATGGCTTCCACTTCCGCGTGTAAACAGTAGATGCTAAGATGTGAAACGGGACAAGAAACAACTCAAATATAATAATAATAGTGAGTTATAGAGATGGAAGGGGTTATGTGAGGTAGAAGAAGAAAGATTCAGTTAATGGAGGGGACAACTGGAAAATTGAAGAAAAAAAAGTTTGGACAAATAAATAAATAAAAATTATACATAGATACACACACACACACATATATATAATTCTTTGATGCGGACCCAAAGATATACTGTATATATATAAGAGGCTATATATATATATATATATATATATATATATATATATATATATATATATATATATTTGTGTGTGTGTGTGTGTGTGTGTGTGTGTGTGTGTGTGTGTGTGTGTGTGCGTGCGTGCGTGCTTGCGTGCGTGCGTGTGTGTGTATAAGTAAGTAAGTAAGTAAGTAAGTAAGTAAACGGCAATCAACGGGAAAATAAAAGGTCGCCTCAGACAGTGAGTGACATGTAGGGTGTTAAGACCTCCTGAATTGAGACACCCCATGCGGTGTGAATCACTGCTTGAGAAGCCCAGAGAAAGACATGCTCTGTCATTCTCTTACTAAATGTTTTTTTATATCGGTGTTGACAGAATGCAGTGTCCTGTGCAAAGATACACCACCAAGCTTCCGATAACAGAACTTCGTCCTACCTCCCCCTACCCAAACGAGGCAGTGAAAACTCAGAAAGAAAAGAAGGCTTCAAAAAATGCAAAGCCAGGTTTAGCTCGGGAGAACTCTTTAAGAGATACAATGTTCCTTCAGGCGTTTCATAAAAGGCTACTTGTATGCGATTGGGCATGTAGGTGGTAACCTCAGCGCGTAAGAAGAGAAACCACGGTTAAAAGAGAACATGAGGGCTGAATTCTGGTGTCATGGAAAAAGGAAGGGGGGGGGGGGACGAAATCTGAATTTCATCAGGGTAAAGAAATAAGCATTACTACCTTTTTAAATTTCTGCCCTGCACAGTACAATTCTCAAAGTGTTTTCTGAATAAAACATTCATAACTTTAATAATAAGTATTTAATATTAACACTGCAATCAGTAATTGAGCGTGCGTTAGGAATTGAACCTAATCAACTTTGATTGCAACCAGTGGTGGACTGAACGGACAGAACCTGAGGGCGCACAGAACTTGAGGGCACACTCTTCCCTAGCCTCCATTTAGCTTAATCGACTAGATAGGTGGTTACGGGCCAATTAACCTTATTGGCCCAATGACCCTTCTTTGCAAATAATTAAGGGGCTGCAGTAAAACTGGTAAGGAATATAAGTTTATAAACTAATAAAACGGTATTTAATCAGTTTTACTAATAACAGTTCACATGAGACAAGGGACGTTTCGGGTTTTACCCTTCGTCAGCCACAAACAGGTGACAAAGACAAAAATTACATATAGGTACTACAAAACTATACGATGATGAGAAACAAACAACAAATGGGCGATCGTAAAATCTAAAAGAAAAGAAATACTGAAACAAGAAAGTAAATAATCCAACGAAACGAAAAAAAGAAGAATAAACAAAACTGTGGAACTAGTTAAAGTTAGCTTAGCTCGATGCAAATAATCCGTGGAAGAAAACGGTAGTCTCTTGTCACAGGATACACAAGGAAGTGACGTGTGATAGCGACAAAACAAGAGATATAAAAAGATACGAAACGAACCAAAGCAAAAACACAAAAAGATAGATCATAAAGACAACGTTTAAAATGGGCGTTCTAGCTCCCGGCGGTTTAAATATACAACATCATTTTGCATAAATTCTGGTAGCTTTTCTCTTTTTCATTCTTTATTCGTTGTCTTTATGATCTATCTTTTTGTGTTTTTGCTTTGGTTCGTTTCGTATCTTTTTATATCTCTAGTTTTGTCGCTATCGCACGTCACTTCCTTGCGTATCCTGTGACAAGAGACTACCGTTTTCTTCCACGGATTATTTGCATCGAGCTAAGCTAACTTTAACTAGTTCCACAGTTTTGTTTATTCTTCTTTTTTTCGTTTCGTTGGATTATTTACTTTCTTGTTTCAGTATTTCTTTTCTTTTAGATTTTACGATCGCCCATTTGTTGTTTGTTTCTCATCATCGTATAGTTTTGTAGTACCTATATGTAATTTTTGTCTTTGTCACCTGTTTGTGGCTGACGAAGGGTAAAACCCGAAACGTCCCTTGTCTCATGTGAACTGTTATTAGTAAAACTGATTAAATACCGTTTTATTAGTTTATAAACTTATATGACCCTTTTTTGCCCCGGGGGCCCTGAGCACTGTCAGTCCACCCTTATCTATAGAGACAGTTGCCGCTCGCATGTTTTGTTTTTCGTGCGTGTATTGAAGGTGTCTACAGTAACGTTTATTTATGTTTCTATTTTGTGTTCTTTATTCCTCAGGAATCGCCCGTGTGTTACCGGGGCCCGAAAGGGGAGCAAAGAATAGTAACACTGTTCCCTGCCAAGCATGTCGTAGAAAGCGACTAAGGAGGGTTGGGCGTGGGGCCGGTTACCCCATCCTGTAAAAAATTTAAACCACAAAAAACTTCAACAAATATGGACAAGTCAATTAAAGAAAATAAAACACAGCCATCCAAGACAGGGGAAGGTCCTCTCGCAGGGAGGCGTATGATGCAACACAGAGAAAGTCGAAAGGAGTCTGTGTTGCTGACTAACCTTCTTTCTTCTAGGAGAACTTCCAGATTTGGCACCTGGAATGTTCGGACATTAAACGAACACGGGAAAGTGGCACAAGAAGCAGCAGAGATGAGGGAATATAAAATCGAGGTTCTGGGGCTGTGTGAAACAAAGTGGAAGGGGGTAGACAGGAAGAAACTCATCACATGTGAATTGGTGCTGTCCTCAGGACACGAAGACGAAAGTTCACACCACAGTGAAGGGGTAGCTCTTATGTTATCTAAAGAAGCACAGAAAGCACTCATTGAATGGGAAGCCGTTGGATCCAGAATAATAACAGCTTCTTTTAAAACAGCTAAAAAGAAAATAAATGTAAATGTCATCCAATGTTATGCACCAACTAATGACAAAGAAGAGTCTGTGAAAGAAGCATTTTATACTAGACTACAGGAAATTATGGAAAAAGTAAAAAGAAGAGACATCACAATTTTGATGGGTGACATGAATGCAAAGATAGGTACAGTCAACACCGGCTTTGAAGAAGTCATGGGAAAACAGGGGCTAGGAATAATGAATGAAAATGGGGAACTATTCTCAAACTTCTGTGCTTCAAATCAACTGGCTATAGGAGGAAGCATGTTTCCACATAAGAGAATACACAAGGCAACATGGATATCACCAGACCATAGAACAGAAAATCAGATTGATCATATATGCATAAACAAGAAGTTTAGATCATCATTGCAGGATGTGTGACAGGACTGATGTGGCCAAGTCATCTAGTTTGTAGACTCGCTTTCGCAAGAGGTGTAATTTTCTAGATGTTCTATTTTCAACCCAGGTTTTCTTGCAGCTCATGTATGATGAAGACCTTCACTGGAGGGAACACCATATACTTTTATTATTTAATACTGGCACCACTGTTTTTCTTATGCCAGGCAGGCAATACTGTTTTTCCTATACGATGGTAGGCAACACTGTTCTTCTTTATATCTTATGCTGTCAATAATGTTGTTCTTATACAAGGCAGGCAATACTGTTATTCTTTATATCTTATACTGGCAGAACTGTCTATCGTATGCAATGCAGGCAATGCGTATTTGTTAGTTTGTGCCGGTTCAGAGACCGTATGAGCCTACTAATGACCTACTTACTTTTTCAATCAGCTTACTGTTAAGCGTGCCTGTGTTTAGTGACCCAATGTTGACATGTCAGAGTGTTGCCTGTTTTCAACCTTTCTGTCCGTCAAAATCATACAACACAATGTATTCAAGTTCACTGAAAACTATTTAATACACTGTTTTTACTTATTACTGTCAGTTCTCGGCGTTCACATCCATTTGAAGTATACTTGTCAATCTTAAAGCTTTCTAGCTACAAAATCTAACACTACCAGCATGACGACCTTCCCGCTCCGCAAACCAAAAACTCTTCCCCCACTTAACTTAACTCCCCTTCCTTTTTTCGTTCCGGTCTTAGCTATTTCGTTTCCCTACATCAGATTTGATGACGTCATTTGTCTACGACTAGTTCTAAAGTAGCTAGCTAGATTGTAATACAATATTCTACTTAATAGTAGCGCTATTCGCGCTTAAGTAGTAGGAGTAGGCCTACCTGTCACATACAGCACGGGGCCACCAAAATGTATCCCTGGGGGAGACATTTTCATCCTAGAAAAACTAAAACCCGGAAAAAAATGACACAATGTAAATATAATGAATGGCTTTAACAGTCATAATGCAAATAGATGCGCTCAAAATGGCTTTACATCTCAAACACATGAAATGAAAATAATTACGTCAATAACATAATTGCCGTGCTAACGCACACAACCTCAAGGGAAAAAAATACGGCCTACTAGAGCCTTAATGAACTGGGCATTGAATGTGGGTGATCATGGACAACATCGTAGGTATGGAATGAATAAATGAAGAAGCACTGCTTTAATACAAACGTAAGTGCTAACAATTAACTATACGTTTTAATTATCAACTCGAAAATGATTAGAAAACGATAAAATGGGGGAAAAATCATCAAAGGGAACAACAAAGTCAGGAAGTATCATTTTAAGTAAGCTAAACGCTCGTAAATGATATGACTGGCTAAACGCAGCTAGTACCTGGGAAAATGTAGGATGACACACTCCAATGGCAGGGGTTTGTAATCAAGGGGTAAAGCACAGGGTTAGTAAGCAAAAGGGAATAAAGTAGGATGGAGAGCAGGAGGAATAGTGAATGAAGAGGAGGGAAGGATGGTAGACAGAAAGAGACTTCCAAACAAGAAAGGAGTGAGTGGGAGAAAATAAAATTAGACATGAACAATAGGAATACAAAAGGGATGATAAAATTGGCATCTATCATAAGATTGAGCAGACACAAGGATAGAATATGTAGAGCGGGCATGATTAATTGTATGCACATAATGAGCAATTATAAAACACAAGTCATTCGGTTGATACCGACCGTAGCAAGATGATGAAAATTAACAAACAATGCTTTATACAATCATTAATTTAAAAAAAAAATGGCGGCTTCAACATAGTAGGCACGAGAAGCAACGTCTGACTATAACCTGGAAAGTCAAGGGATTTACGACTGAGATAAAATCTTAAACATTTCAAATTGCGCGACCTGTCGGGACGATAATCGTGGATCATAGCCTTGCTGTTGATAAGGAGTGGAAACAGTGTGGATCACATGAGGGAATGGAACAGGACGGGAAGGACTAGGAACGGAGCGGAGAGAGGAACGGGCTGGAGGACGGACTGGAGGAAGGACTGGAGGAAGGGGGAAGGTACGTGGAGGAAGATGACAACTACCTGTAGGGGTTCGAACCGGAATACGGGAACAATGATGTTTAGAGAGTTTGGAAGGCTTACGCAGAGTAGAAGGAAACAACTGAGTCATTCGCGGTGGACTAAGAGACTGGCGTACAGGGAGTCTGGAACGAGGAAATAAAGGACGGACATGTTCTTGCGGCAGACGAAACCACTTGGGGTGGGGAGGTGAATCATCCGAGGTATTAGAAAAATGCCGCTTGAGAGGATGACGGACGGGAGAGAAAAGACTGTCTTCAGCGTTAGCGCTGGGGATAGAGGCCGTGGCGAACTCTAAGTCGTAATCCACTGGAGAGCAAAAACCGGAAGGCACCGACGGATTGGCAGAGAGCGGAAGAGCAGGAGGCACCAAGGAATGGGTGGTGGTAGCTGTAGTAGAGGGAGGAAGAATAGCATCCGGGAGGACAGAGGTAGAGGGAGGCAAGTGATAGTCAGTATGAGGCCCAGAGGTGACGGGAGGAAGCGAAACACGATAAACATCACGGGACCGAAGACGATGAACAACTTCAGGGATAGGAACATCATCTTCCGAGGTAGAAGAATCACGAAATTGACGCTGACGATCAATCGCGGTGGAAGGAGGAGGAGGGGAGGGTGGATCATCAAGATGAGATGAAAGGGAAGAGTCATCGGGGAGTGATGAAGAAGAGGAAGAAGAAGAAGAAAAAGAAGATGAAGGCGGAAGCTGAAGAGTTGCCTTACGAACAGAACGGCTGGACAAGAGTGTAGGGACAGTAAGTGGACGTTGAACGTCTAGGTGTAATTGAGAGGCGTGAGCCTTCGTTCGGTGGTTACACTCTTCGTGCCAAATCATGAAGTTGACGGGAGAGGTTTTCTGGATGATCTTATATCCATCAATCCAATGATCGTCCAACTTAGAAGTACGCTTGTGCTTGCGGAAATACATGAGGTCTCCGACTGCAAATGTGGGCAGACGTGCACGTTTGGAATGTAGACGCTGTCGTTTATGAAATGCTTTGAGAGCATTACGGTGGACAAGCTAGTGAGCATTATATTTGTTCCGCAAGATGGTCTCAATCGGATTCTTACCGAAATATTTCCTTTGTGGGGTGAGAAGGTTGTCCATCGGTAAACGAGGTTCTCTACCATAGAGAAGGTAGAAGGGCAGAAAACCAGTAGTGTCGTTTACATTTACCCGCAGTGCTTCAAGTGCCTGGGGTAAGTACACATCCCAATACTGGGAATTACCATTGGTGAATTTCCCAAGGATATCATTAAGAGTGGAATGCATCCTCTCGTTACGACCGTGCGATTGGGGATGGTAGGAGCTGGTCGTGACGTGGCGAATGTGGAGCTTATCCAGGGTCGAATGGAAAGTCTTGCCAGTGAATTGCTTTCCCCATTGTCTGAGATAATAGTATGGGGACAACCATGGCGTGGTATGAACTCAGAAAGTAGAATATCAGCGATATTATCGGCGGAGGCGTCCTTGAGAGGATAGCACTCAGGCCACACCGAATACTGGTCTACAAAGTGGAGTATGTAGGAATTCCCGGACTGCGTGACAGGGTATGGACCCGAAATGTCTACACTAACAGTCTGCATGGGGAAATGAGACTGAGACATCAGTTGGATGGGAACCTGATGCGGTCTCATATTGCGACGCTTACAGACTCTGCAAGCCGCTACATATTCTGCTACATCTTTATAAAGGGTAGACTAATAATAAAGTCTGGTCACTATGTCATACGTCTTGTCACGACCCATATGACCGTTGGAATCATGGCATTCGTGAAGGATTCGTGAAATGAGATTACGAGGCAAGCAAATCAAAAACGATCCTCTCTCTTGGGATCAGCTCGATAAAGAATATCGGTATCAGGTAAGATAGTGTAGTTGGAAACAGACTTAGCGTCGCTGTAATAGTCTATTTTTGTACGTTTTACTGTGGTAGACTAAATGTTCTGGGGTGAATAGCAATTGATAGACTTCTTTCTTAAGGGCTATCACTGACCCACCAGGGGTTGTAGTTAGTTAAGCGAATGTCGTGGTTGAAATTCAAGTAAGGTAACGTTGAATATAAAGGCAATGTCAACTCTAACAGTGGCAATCGTAATATGCTGGAACTCATGGTTGTTTGACAGATTCACGACAATTTATTTGGACAGTCACATCGACAAAATACTACAGCATGTTACTGATGTATGGCATCAATATAGTTGAACATCATAAGGTGGTACATCATCCAACATTTATCTTCAGATAGCAGAACAGCTTGCTTTACACAATGTTATTAGTAATGGCTAACCCCTCAAGGGCAGTCAAACATTTCATGCTTATGGGTATATAATAAATTGCAGAAAAATACCCTCTTCAAAATGGCCTCATGGACAATCAAAGTCCGTAACATCGGCATATCCTTGTTGAGACTTTAAAACAAACAGTGCATAAAAATCCTGACGACTTTAATTCGATTGACCTCCAAAAGTCCAACGGACGGGAAAAATATATATTTATATTTTGAGATTCTTACGTGCAATTCAATTTGGCACGTAATTGACCGTATAAGGCTGGATCCGATAATTCTCACCAGAATCCACTTTCAAGCCATCTTTTAAAAAAGGGGCAATGACCTCCCATAAGATACTCGACTAGATTCTTCCTTGAAAAAAGCAATTTATATATATATATCTATTTCATAAATAATTCAAATGACTTACTGGTAGATCCACATGGCAATAGCTTCCATAAGGAAGGCCATGTAAAAACAGAATACACAGTAGTAGACCCACAAAAAGTTGTTACAATCACAGACTAATGTCTCAATGGAATCTCAGCCTTCCTCTCTCTTCAAGGTTACTACGTCATCTCCTGTTTAGCAACAAAAACGCCCAAAAACTAGCGCACAAATATGTGCGCTTTAGTGCTCTATGAATTCAATATCAATTATATACTTATTACTTTCCCTGATGCGTACCATCTTAACAGCAGCCAGACATATGTCCACTTTGATACTGTTAAGGCATCCAAAAAAGACGCAACAGTCCCGTTCCCACAGAAGACGGATCTTCAGAAGATCAGGATCTTGACGCTGAGAAGAAGGCATGTCAATGGAGGGCATGAGAAGACCATCAGAAGAGATATACTCTTCATCTTCCAGAGGAGAGAAGATAGGAGGAGGACGATTGGAGTTGATCACAAGGATCTCCTTAGCATTATCATCTATGTCTGAGGAGGCCTTGGGGTCTGATGAAAAAGAGACACTGACATCCGTACAAGCTGGATATGGAATGCGTGAAAGGTCAGCAACCGTATTAAGTTCACCGGGAATATGCTCAATTGTGGCATCATAGCTCTGGAGGTTCAGAGCCCAGGTCTGAAGCTTAGGAGGCTGCTCAGAGGTCTTTGAGAGCCATGTAAGTAACGGCTTGTGGTCACACCGGATAATAATGTGAGTGCCGCGGAGATAAAAATCCAACTTTTGCAATGCATAGTGGATTGCAAATGCCTCTTTCTCAGTAGTAGTCCACTTTTGCTGAGTACGACTAAGGGCATGAGACAGAAATGCGATGGGCATTTCATGGGGTACATTTGGAATGATAGGACTAGAATTAGAAATGTCCTCTTGGACCAGGCATGCTCCTATGGCACGATTAGAGGCGTCCGTATAAAGGATCATAGGACGGTGCACATCTGGATGGGCCAATCGAGGGATAATAGTTAAAGCTGATTTCAAATAATCAAAGACCTGTTGGCAAGCATCGGACCAACGAAAGCGAGCATACATTTTTGTAAGCGCTATAAGAGGCTCAGCAGCTCTGGAGAAGTTTACGATGTGCTTTCTATAATATGAACAGCTGCCTACGAACATGGCGGACGGAAGTCGGTGGTGGCATGTCACGAATCGCCTGGACTTTGGCGTCGTCCGGACGAATGTCATCTTTGTTAATAATGAAACCTAAATACTTGGTTTCAAACTGCAGAAAGACACATTTGGATAACTTAAGCATGACTTTGTGAGTACGTAGCCGAGTAAAAACTTTCTCAGCATGTAAAAGATGGTCTTCAATGGTACCCGGAGTATGGATGAGGATACCATCTATGTATGCCAATGCAAAAGACTGCATACCCTTCAATACTTCATCCCTAAGGGACATGTAAGTGGCAGGGCTGCCTTTTAGGCCGAATGGTATGACATTCCATTTATAACTCCCCATGTGGGTACAGAATGACGACTTTTCTTTGGCTTCCGATGTCAATGGAATACACCAAAAGCCAGAACGGGCATCCAGGGTGGTAAACCAATATGATTTGCCAACTGTGGCCAAAATATCGTCTACTCTAGGCAAAGGGTAGGAGATAGTTTTTGTAATGGCGTTAAGAGCACAGTAGTCACAACAAAATCTGTTGGACCCATCTTTCTTGGAGACGATCACAATTGGTGAAGACCAAGAGGACCGTGAACGTTCAATTATGCCGGCTTCTAGCATATCAATAATGGCTTTTTCAACAATCTCCCGATTTTTCAAGGGAGTGTGATAAGGTTTAAGAGAGACCGGAACTTCCGTTGTCGTCTCTATGTCCATTGTAACAGTAGACGTTCGTTTTAGCTCCATATCAGAGACAGCAAAAATGTCCTGATGTTTCTGAACCAACTGACGAATACGTAATTCAAATGGTGAATCCGTGTTCAGTTGCTCTAGGAGCTGAGAAAGTCGAACAGAAGTGGAAGATGTGAAAGGAATAGGGGGTGTCGAATGGCTGCGTAGGAGAGGTAAGGAGTGAAGTTGTCCATAATTATAGGAAGGCCGAGGAGCGTTGGTAAAGGCAGGAAAGGGATGACAAGGGCGAGGAGGAGGGAATGTACACAAGGGCTGACGCTCATGTACTGCTGCTATGCGCATGACATTGGATGAGCTGAGAGGAGGCGGATAAGCTGAAGGCGGAGGAGTCGTATTTGGAGGAGCTGGAGGTGGTGGAGCAACAAAGTGGTGAGTAGAGTCAGGAGGATGGGAAACACTCGATCTAAAGGCAGAAGAAGCAAGTTTGGCAACAACGGTACCTCACTTGATAGTAGTGGACTTCCCAGAAGCGTTAAGTAGCATGAGGGGGAAGTCTCGGGTAGCTGAAACAGTAGCAATGCCATCGACGACTTCGATGCAAGGGTCATCGAGGATGGCAGTATCGGCCAACTGTTCTACTAGAATGGAAAGACCTGGAAAGACGTAATCCGTACGCTTGACCCTACCAGTGACTATGGTTAAAGCGTGGGGTTTGAGAGTGACAGGAGCTGTAAGACGTACTAACGAAGCAATATGAATATCATCCTGAAGAGGGATGTATTCATTATTGATACGTATCTGCTTGAGATCAAAGTAGATACGTGCTCGGTGGCAATGAAGAAAATCACGACCAATAATAAAATTTCATGTCATGCCCCGAGTGACAATAAAAGGGTGGTTAAGAACTTGCAAACCGATTTTGAAATGGAGGACAGCAGTACCAATAGACCGTAAAGGCTGGCCTGTAACGGAAGCCATATGGGTAGAGGTACGATGAAAATGAGCATGCTTGCGAAGACGCTTAAACAGTTGCTCACGAATGAGACTGACTTTAACCCCTGTATCAACAAGAGCACGAAAACTCAACTTCCCAACAGAGATAAGACAGGAAGAAGGATCCGACTCAACTCGTAAAACGTTAATAGCCGGAAAAGAACAAGAAGACTGAGACTGTGGATCCGAAGAAAAAGACTGAAGGACCTACTCCACCATCCTGGTAAAGAGCAGAGTCACCCGTAACGGTCCTGACTAACGGGCGACCCAGGGATTTCCCTGGCTCATTAGAGGAGGAGGGTGGGATGGACGGCGGTTGAAGGATGGACAAGGACCCCGTTGAGCGGGCCTGGTTGGAGTATTTGACCATTGAATTTGTTGGTTATAATGTTAATTGCGTTGGGGGCAATCACGAGCAATATGGCCTGATCTAGAACATTTAAAACAAGTCAGTGTGGACACATTATGTATTTGAGACCCTTGGTGTTGTGGTCGACTTGAATGACGTTGGCTGGACTGATGTGGAGTTGAGAGGTGTTGTTGGTGATAAGAAGGCCCTGATGGAAGATCAAAGTGTTGAGGTTGACCTGCAGAACGATGCCAGGAACGGCAGAGGTGCGAAACGTCCATAGGTTCCTCATCACGACTTGGGATCTTTGCGTATGAGATGTAACTTCAACGAGTCTGAAGCAAGTCCATCTACAAACACACCGACAAGGTGCTTGTCCATATCGGCTGAAGGAACCGATTCATCCAGGAAAGCATCCTCTGAAAGATTGAGCAAACGATCAGCAAATAATTGAACTGACTCATTTCGATCTTGCCGAATGCGCCTAAGTAATGTCCAAGCGTGCTGTGAATCGATTATCGAAGAATATCGACGAACAAGTTCTTTCTTCAAGGATTCAAATGTTTCCCCAGGATAGGTCTTGGAGCGTCTTCGTAGAAAGTCTGTTACCAAGGATTCAGACGACAAAAATGCAATGCGTTTGCGGTCTCCATCGGATGCTGCCGAAATAAGAGACGCAAATTTCTCTATGTCTTTCAGGCATTGGCGGAACTTGGAGGGTTCCCCAGAAAATGGTGTAACCAGCGAACGGATATGTTGGAAATTGGCAGACTGGTTTACCGTATGAAGCGTAGATGTTATCTCCCGTTATGCATGTACTGAAAAGTCGAGAGATTCCGGTAACGGCTGGTTAATGGCTTGTTGTTGGGACAGCTGTTGTAATTGTTGCTGCAATTGCTGATCCTGTTGCTGCAACTGTATTATCTGTTGTTCCATCTGTTGTGGAGTAGCCATTACAAGGAAATACGTTCAATGGAGGAAACAACTGGATGAGCTGGATACCTCACAAAATACCCAATGGTAAGATGCTCAGTTATGTCACTCAGTGGTGAGAGATCTGTGGGGTGCCTTTTAGAATACTCTGCTAACTTACAAAAGAAGGTCTCCACCGGTATGAGTTGGTCAGTGCACCAAAATACTCTATAGTGTGACAGGACTGATGTGGCCAAGTCATCTAGTTTGTAGACTCGCTTTCGCAAGAGGTGTAATTTTCTAGATGTTCTATTTTCAACCCAGGTTTTCTTGCAGCTCATGTATGATGAAGACCTTCACTGGAGGGAACACCATATACTTTTATTATTTAATACTGGCACCACTGTTTTTCTTATGCCAGGCAGGCAATACTGTTTTTCCAATACAATGGTAGGCAACACTGTTCTTTATATCTTATGCTGTCAATATTGTTGTTCTTATACAAGGCAGGCAATACTGTTATTCTTTATATCTTATACTGGCAGAACTGTCTATCGTATGCAATGCAGGCAATGCGTATGTTACGTGCAGTCTTTGATATCTTACAATATTATACATTGGTATACTTGTTATGTTCGCAAATATTTTGTAAACAAAATAGTGCTTAAGGAAAAGTCATTATTGAGTTACTTCCCTTGAAAGTTGTGTCGGCTCTTTCGATCGAACTCCGCGGATAAATCCAGTTTTCTGCGATTTATTCTTTGTTTGGGTAGTAATAGATTGTTCTTGCTTCAGAATATCTATGGCCTGAATTTATGTGTATTGTTTGTCTGAGTAGGACGAGTCTGTCTTATATTTGTATATCTTTACATATCTAAGTCGAACTATATGTTCTGTTGTCTCTAGGGAGGTCAAAGGCTATTCGGCGGATGTGTCGCTAGAGTGTGGTGTGATTTGGCTTCGTCCTGATAGGGACTGTGTTTTCTATGTCGGCTTGTCGCCGGGGAAAAAGTGATCTCAGTATTTGTGGGGAAAGTGATAGTCGTCTAGACCTATCGTGTATGCTTTACCCCAGTGTTTATTCGTATTGCCAAGGAATGGCAGAATCATATTTCTGATACCAAGGTAATAATAGACACTCTTATGAACTCTCGTACGAAGCCACCATTTTCGATAGGTACGATTTGAATGTCTAAGAGAATTGTCGTGAAATATTCTAATCCACATATATAAATTCAAAGGTAAATGTAAAGCCTAACAAATAAATTCTAATAAAGAAAAGAGCAATGGTAAAATAACAGTGCTGTCACAAAGAATGTACTCGAAATCCCCTTTGTTTTATGCTTCGTCTGCAAATTGTAACGCTTTCACGTTGATAGTAAAAGCCTACTATATTATTACCCGCTTTCTTCAATGAAACGTGTGCTGTATTTCTTGGAAAAACATTTGAGATACGCAAGCTGAACAATGACCTAATTTTAATATTTCATTCATTCCATTTTATACACAGCGTAACTAAAAGACAGATAAAGCAGGATAGAGAGAAGGGAGAGGCAGAAAGCCGAACGCATGCAAAATTAAACACGCGTCTCGCTATTAATGCCACCCCAACAAGCGTAACGCGATACACAATTACTACTATCACGCGTGTAAGGCCACATGCACTAACTTTTTCGGACGGACAGTGATAAAAACACAAACCTTCCCAGAGTTAGGTTTTAAAATCACGAAAAACGCTTATTAGAAAAGATAACAATAGATGGGTTTACGTTTGAAAACATTACAGTACCCAGACAGCACATCTTCGAAACAGGAGGTAGAAGAAATTGCATATTTTGAACGCAGCCACTTAGCTCTTTTAAATTTGTATATTTGGGTTCCTTAGGGCTTGCTGACAAAGAATATGTAAAACGTTACGCAAATAGTCTAGGAATTAACAAGTTATAGCCAAAATAAAATGATGGTGCTGTCAGACAACACCCAAAATCAGAATCGCTCAGTGGTAGATTTTTTAAAACCACCATTGTACGGGAAATGGGCCACAAGTTACATTTGAACTGATTGGCTGGAATGATATGTAAGGCTAAACACGATTAGTCGGACTATAAATGCTATCCTTGGTTGTTAGGGGAGACGTAGGAAGGTAAAATTTTTTCAAACACTTGTCGAAACGTGGCTCCATTGGCCAGACTCGCTGATATAATCACTTAGGAGCGTTAGTTCGAGACCACTAGTTCAAATAAGCTTGATAAAGCAACAGTGCGTTGAAGCCAGCTCATATTTTTGCTAAATAAAAGCCTGGAACATAAGCAGATGGGAATTTGTGCCAGTATTTGTGCCAGAATTCATTGCTAGTCAACGTGTCTGTGTATTTCCATGAATTGTGGTAAGTTTGAAATATTCAATATCTTTTAATGAAAATTGAATGTGAATTGTTAATTTATGCCTGTATATATGTGTAGTTCAGTAGCAAACATGATGTAAAGCCTATAATGCTCCAGCCTGAACAGAAGGTGTCGGAGGAAAGTAAAACGGCATGGAATGGCCAAACAGTACACTGACACCTAGATGATTGACTAGAAAGAAATAATGCTGGAATTGCAGAGGCGTAGTAACCATTAAGGAGGTTAATACTGGTATAAAGTATTTCAGATGAAGCTGACAGTTGGCCTAACGCTCTGAACTCAATGTTTGTGATGTATTGTGCTCAGTGTAAAACTAGAGTATCAATTAGTTATGAAGTAGAAGGTACATCCTTCTTGTTTTCAGGGACCGTGGTCTTGATTGTATTGAGCAGCACCTGGTCAGAGCTTGCTGAATCCAGAGTCGGACAGCATACTCCTTGGTCCATTTAGCTATCAGTGAGGTGTCTCCAGAGCACAGGGGAGAAATCGAGCAGAGGAGTCTTTTCCTGCCGCCATCACGCAAGATAAGCTGATGTGGCCAGCTGAGCTCAAAATTATGTACCCCCATCTTAAAATAACATTGTAACATAAACTTAAGAGGGGAAGTAAATTGTTTTAATATCAGGAACTGAGAACATCTCCAATACTAGTTCCAATAAAGACAAACTATTGTAGTCATGATGACAAATACCAACAGAGCTTGAACAAAACAAAACCAGTATTACCTCATATTACTACTACACAACTGACACACATAGGATACTTTTATTAATATATGTCACTACAATATTCATATTGAGAAATTCTGTACATATAACTTGTAATTAAAATTGATTGTGATTCCTGGTTCCATTTGTATTTGAATCAGGACACATATTCATTCATGACAGCAATGAATACATATTGTTATTTGAAAAGTTATCAGTGACTCCTTTAAGATATCCTTGTAGAGTGTTTTATGTATGTGAGTGTCACAGTGTTGTCAAGTGTGGTGGAATAAATTAAATTGTTTATCTGTCTGTTGTTGTTTTGACTTACACTTCATCATACACATACCCTAGACATATAACGTAGTCATCACACTATTCCAGAATAATTCTGACTGAGGTATACATATGTGGCAGCAAGTAAGGTTATATATAATACACTACTCTTATTAGATATATATACCTTCACAGCTGATCTCAGTCAGTACACTAAGTCCCTATAAATATTTATAACATCCCACTTCACCACATATATTGGGGTCTCGCTCTTGGGATTTTGAATCTTTACCTATTAAAAATAGTGGGGGTAATTCACTTCAGGGAATATAAGAATTAAAAGGTATCCTTGGGTGGAATTAAATAAGGTTGAGCTCACGGTGCCTGTGTTGTCCATTAGATATATATTTAGAGATTGAATTGTTGGTTAGACATTGTATAAATTTACCTGATAGACAATGGCGGACCTGGCCAAATTTCGATCTGCTGCTGTTCAGACTGCAAAAGAGTTAGGATTAGATGGGCAAGTTATGGTTGCCTATGTCACTACGGAATGTGACAAATTTATTGAACGCGAAGAAAGAAGGTTTGAAGCCGAAAGAAAGTTAGAGGCTGAAAGGGAAATTAAGAAGTTACAATTTGAGGCTGAGGCTGAGACTAAGAGGTTGCAGATTGAGGCTGAGGCTAAGAAATTGGAAGCAGAAGAAAGAAGATTGACTGCAGAAAGGGAAGAGAAGAAATTAGCTGCAGAAAGAGAAGAAATTAGCTGCAGAAAGGGAAGAGAAGAAATTAGCTGCAGAAAGGGAAGAGAAGAAATTAGCTGCAGAAAGGGAAGCAGAAGATAAAAGATTACAAAGGGAACATGAGTTACGACTAAGGGAGTTTGAGTTTCAGGCCATGCTCCTGAAAATGGTGCCAGTCCCTTTGCCTCTGATGCCACTGCTAGCCAAGGAGCCTCAACCTCAGCTATGAATTTTCATTTAGATCATTTTGTTGAGAAAGACGATGATATAGAGAGAGCTACCTAAATAGGTATGAACTATTAGCTACCACGTATGGGTTAGAGAGAGAAAGGTGGAGCTTAAAGTTATCTCAGGGACTTCGTGGGGCAGCTTATGAAGTTTTTGCAAAAATGAGCAGAGGTGATCAGGAAAATTATGACATGCTAAAGCAGGCTCTTTTGTTAAGATATGAAAAGAATGCAGAATTTTATAGGAAAAAATTTAGGAATGCTAAACTACTGTCAGGTGAAACCTATCACCAGTTCTCTGCACGAATAGAGACATACTTGGAGAAATGGACTTCTCTGGGGAAAACCCAAGATCTTAAGGAAATGGTCCTTATAGAGCAATTAAGAGAGTCCATGGCTCCAGACCTGAGAAAGTTTCTCATGGAACAAGGTGCAGAGAGGCTGGGTGAGTTGCTAAATGTTGCTGAAAGGTATCAAGCAGCTCAAGCAGAGGTAACAGGTAATAAAAAGAAACAAGTGGATAACTTTAGGGCACCACAGAACTTTAATAAATTTGATCCTAGGGATCAAAACAAAGGTAAGCACCAGTTTGATAGGCCACGGTATGAAAATAAAAATAAATTCCCACAATTCGATGAAAGGAAATATGATGAAAGAAAATCTTTCAACCAAGGAAAAAGGTGGTGTAAGAATTGTCAGATGGACAATCATGACACTGACCGTTGCAGAAGGAAACCTGTGTATATGGCAACCCTTCAGGTCAGGTCGACCTCAAGACAGGAGGAGGATATTATGTTGGATACCACTCCAGAAGAGATGAGGAGGCACAGGCTGGGGATAAAACACTCAAGCCTTGTTTCAGAAAATTGTCAACTTGTCATACAACTCCAGGCAAGGGAGATTTTTACATGAAAAACAAGTTGATGTATAGGAAGACTGGAGCTAGATCCAAAGGTCAGGGACAGCTGGTACTTCCTAAAAGATATAGGGCAGACTTAATAAGGAGCCTACATGTGAAACCAGATGGGGACCATGAGAAGATAGGTACCATCATTCAAAAGGTGGCTCACAATTATTATTGGCCCAAAGCAAGATGGGACATTGAGAATTTTGTAGAAAGGTGTAGCATAGCACATGAGGGAACACCCACAAGTGGGAACATTGATCAGGACCTGGACACGCCACGGGGCAAAATTAGGCCTGATAATAAAAAGAAAAATAGATTTGATAAAGTGGACCAAATGGAATGGGAAGCCCCTTTTCACGGACAAGCTTCACTTAACTGTTTTACAATGGCCACTATGCGGAGAGTGCAAAAAGATGTCTTACCCCAGGATAAGCCGAAAATCCCTCAATCGGACTTAAACAAACTGGAGGAAGAGGATGTAGAGAGGAAATCTCTCATCAAGAGTTTTAAGTGGGGAGAAAGCCCCAAAAGAAAAAAATTGGTAGCGGTCGTTTTGTGAATGATAATTCTGGGAGGAAAAATCATCACTATAAAGCTTCGAGTGGAAGAGACCATACCGGTGCATGGACAAATAGGTCCACACAATTAAAGGTCCATATGTAGCTTTGTTAAGAACGTGGACTGATGAAAAGGCAGAGGAAAACATTACATCTTCATACCAATATGTGAATGAGCTGACCACTCGTTTAAAAACTGGCTGGAAACTTGCCAATGAAAATTTGAAACAAGCCAGGAAGAAACATGCTGCCTATTATAACAGGAAGGCGAAAGACAGAAATTTGGCTGTGGGAGAGAAAGTACTGCTTCTTTTGCCCGGGAGTCAGAATAAGTTACAAATTGGATGGCAGGGTCCATATACAGTTCTAGAGAAGGTGTCTAGAACAAATTATAAGATAGATAAGAAGGGGAAAGAAAAAAATCTATCATGTGAATCTCCTGAAGAAATATTTGGAAAGAGAACATCAGGAAGAGACACACTTGTTGACCTTGTCCATCGCCATGGAGATGAAAAAGGAACCACTTTCATCATTTGAATATCCATTACACCCCTGTGAGACAGCAGCACAGGTGAAAATCAGTACACATTTAACGAAAACTCAGAAAGAGAGAGAGTGCAACAGGTTCTAAATAATCATGCAGAGGTGTTAACAGACCGACCAGGGCATACAAAACCTATTGGAATATGATATGAAACTGATAGACCCCACACCTGTCTGTATGAAACCATATTCGATTCCGTTTGCTAAGGAGAAAGCTTTGAAGGAAGAGATAGACTATCTGTTGAAGGAAGGAATTATTTCGCACAGTGAATCTTCGTATAGTTCCGGTGTTGTACTCTTAAGGAAGCCCTCTGGAGAACATAGACTCTGTATAGATTACAGGAGACTGAATGCTATTACAGAAGGACAGGTGGATCAATTGCCGGATACAAATCAGCTGTTTGCCAGACTAAATAAAGCTAAATATTTCTCAAAAGTGGATCTGAGTAAAGGATACTATCAGATTCCAGTAAAGCCTGAGGTTAGACCATACCTAGCTTTTAGTACCTCAGAAGGACACTATGAGTTTAATAGATTGCCATTTGGATTGAAGAATGCGCCTAGTGTCTTCTCTAGAATGATGAGAAAATTGTTGGATGTAAACATTTCGGAGGAACGTAATGAATCCCTGAGTTGCCTCTTTGATTGAGGATATTCCGAATGTTTCATACAGGATAATAAGAAGATTATGGGATCCACTACGAAAACTCTGCTATCACCAGGTATATGTTATCTCCTCATAACGTACATTTTGAGGGAAATATAATGTTCTCTGGACATGTCATTGCGCAGACTCAGAGAAGAGAAATGGTGAATACGGGTTGCGAAGCAGCATTAAGACAAGCACTCACACTTGCGGCTGTTCAGTAACATAACCGAAATATATTATTGGTTGTAGAAGTCTGAGGCAGATTTCATGAGTAGTGCCTACTCTGAATGGACCCAACTACATAAAACCATGATAGCACCACAGCAGAGTAAAGTCAAGTTGACTTACATTTATCTATGTGTATATAGAATAAAGGACTGACATATAATGTCTGTTTTAAGAGGGGGGGTGTCGTGAAATATTCTAATCCACATATATAAATTATCAGGTAAATATAAAGCCTAACAAATAAATTCTAATAAAGAAAAGAGCAATGGTAAAATAACAGTGCTGTCACAAAGAATGTACTCGAAATCCCCTATGTTTTATGCTTCGTCTGCAAATTGTAACGCTTTCACGTTGATAGTAAAAGCCTACTATATTATTACCCGCTTTCTTCAATGAAACGTGTGCTGTATTTCTTGGAAAAACATTTGAGATACGCAAGCTGAACAATGACCTAATTTTAATATTTCATTCATTCCATTTTATACACAGCGTAACTAAAAGACAGATAAAGCAGGATAGAGAGAAGGGAGAGGCAGAAAGCCGAACGCATGCAAAATTAAACACGCGTCTCGCTATTAATGCCACCCCAACAAGCGTAACGCGATACACAATTACTACTATCACGCGTGTAAGGCCACATGCACTAACTTTTTTCGGACGGACAGTGATAAAAACACTAACCTTCCCAGAGTTAGGTTTTAAAATCATCAAAAACGCTTATTAGAAAAGATAACAATAGATGGGTTTACGTTTGAAAACATTACAGTACCCAGACAGCACATCTTCGAAACAGGAGGTAGAAGAAATTGCGTATTTTGAACGCAGCCACTTAGCTCTTTTAAATTTGTATATTTGGGTTCCTTAGGGCTTGCTGACAAAGAATATGTAAAACGTTACGCAAATAGTCTAGGAATTAACAAGTTATAGCCAAAATAAAATGATGGTGCTGTCAGACAACACCCAAAATCAGAATCGCTCAGTGGTAGATTTTTTTTAAAAACCACCATTGTACGGGAAATGGGCCACAAGTTACATTTGAACTGATTGGCTGGAATGATATGTAAGGCTAAACACGATTAGTCGGACTATAAATGCTATCCTTGGTTGTTAGGGGAGACGTAGGAAGGTAAAATTTTTTCAAACACTTGTCGAAACGTGGCTCCATTGGCCAGACTCGCTGATATAATCACTTAGGAGCGTTAGTTCGAGACCACTAGTTCAAATAAGCTTGATAAAGCAACAGTGCGTTGAAGCCAGCTCATATTTTTGCTAAATAAAAGCCTGGAACATAAGCAGATGGGAATTTGTGCCAGTATTTGTGCCAGAATTCATTGCTAGTCAACGTATCTGTGTTTATTTCCATGAATTGTGGTAGGCTTGAAACATTCAGTATCTTTTAATGAAAATTGAATGTGAATTGTTAATTTATGCCTGTATATATGTGTAGTTCAGTAGCAAACATGATGTAAAGCCTATAATGCTCCAGCCTGAACAGAAGGTGTCGGAGGAAAGTAAAACGGCATGGAATGGCCAAACAGTACACTGACACCTAGATGATTGACTAGAAAGAAATAATGCTGGAATTGCAGAGGCGTAGTAACCATTAAGGAGGTTAATACTGGTATAAAGTATTTCAGATGAAGCTGACAGTTGGCCTAACGCTCTGAACTCAATGTTTGTGATGTATTGTGCTCAGTGTAGAACTAGAGTATCAATTAGTTATGAAGTAGAAGGTACATCCTTCTTGTTTTCAGGGACCGTGGTCTTGATGGTATTGAGCAGCACCTGGTCAGAGCTTTGCTGAATCCAGAGTCGGACAGCATACTCCTTGGTCCATTTAGCTATCAGTGAGGTGTCTCCAGAGCACAGGGGAGAAATCGAGCAGAGGAGTCTTTTCCTGCCGCCATCACGCAAGATAAGCTGATGTGGCCAGCTGAGCTCAAAATTATGTACCCCCATCTTAAAATAACATTGTAACATAAACTTAAGAGGGGAAGTAAATTGTTTTAATATCAGGAACTGAGAACATCTCCAATACTAGTTCCAATAAAGACAAACTATTGAAGTCATGATGACAAATACCAACAGAGCTTGAACAAAACAAAACCAGTATTACCTCATATTACTACTACACAACTGACACACATAGGATACTTTTAATAATATATGTCACTACAATATTCATATTGAGAAATTCTGTACATATAACTTGTAATTAAAATTGATTGTGATTCCTGGTTCCCTTTGTATTTGAATCAGGACACATATTCATTCATGACAGCAATGAATACATATTGTTATTTGAAAAGTTATCAGTGACTCCTTTAAGATATCCTTGTAGAGTGTTTTATGTATGTGAGTGTCACAGTGTTGTCAAGTGTGGTGGAATAAATTAAATTGTTTATCTGTCTGTTGTTGTTTTGACTTACACTTCATCATACACATACCCTAGACATATAACGTAGTCATCACACTATTCCAGAATAATTCTGACTGAGGTATACATATGTGGCAGCAAGTAAGGTTATATATAATACACTACTCTTATTAGATATATATACCTTCACAGCTGATCTCAGTCAGTACACTAAGTCCCCTATAAATATTTATAACATTCCATTTCACCACAAGAATATATTTGACTCGATGAAAACGACTTCGATTCCTAGCAGCACTATATCCTGTAGATTGCAGTCAAGTGTTCATGATCAAATCTACAGAGCAATGAAAGATTTAATGAATGACTAACTTTAGGACAGATTCATTATCTGTATCCAAACGTGAGTGACAGCTCACGAGTGAAGCCATCTTGGAACCAAAACATGTAGTGACTTTCAAGAAGAGAAAAGGGATGCCCGTATTATCGCTTGATTAGTCCAGAGATCACTGCTACACATGAGAACCCATAGCTAGCGGTTTAATATTATTATATGAAAAAACTGTGCTGAACCTTATGTTAAAGAATCTTCGCTAGACGAGATGAGGTAGAAGCCATCTTGGATATTGTTTATAATCTGACGTGCTTTGTCAGTAAACTCAGTTGATATATATATATATATGGGCAATACTGAATGCTTGGCTACTGACAGTCCATTATAATATTATTCTACATGAGTGCCCATGTAACATAACATTGCAAGACCAGTTATCCACTGTACCATGATGTATTATGCCAACCTGTGATTTGTCACTATCTGTGCTGTCGAGTGTGTACGTCCAATTAAACTTTAGTAAAGGTACACAGTCGTTGGTGTCGATGACTTCCAGCCATACATGAGTGTAAGAAAAGAACATTTGTCAACACCACGAACCCTTCCTATCATTCGCACATTATACACTCCATCTATGTCTACACACCACTGCGTAGGTCAAGTTGACATTCCATACTCGAACCACGAGCAACACAACAACACAGTATTTAACTCTGGTGATGTTTGAGCGAGCTTCAGTAATCAGAACACCAGAGGACTTTATCAACTCTTGCTCAGGGCAAGGGTCTTGTATTAAGAGTTTATCAACTGATGATGATGATGATGTCTGCTTCCATCCACTTATAATTATCTTTTGGTGGACATCATTAACGGGAATAAAATAACAACTTTATCAACTGGTGGACCAGCTTTCTGGGTTTGACCTCGCAGAAGTTCAGAAGTCAACAGATTACCGATACCAGACCGTTTCCTGTGGCTGATACGACATACTTGCAGTATTGGTTTGCTATTTGTCAACACTTTGTCACGTGACCTGTCAAGTGAATGCAGTATGTAGGTCAGCGTTGTTGACATTTTTTACATTAGACATTACAGAGTTTCACAGAACAGTTGGATCAATTCTTGTCAATATTAACAGGAAGACAGTATTAGTGAACTAAGAAGTCCTATTTTCATCGATGGATCTTCTTGTTTTCTGTATATGAACTTTAATATTTAAGGCCAGAATGTTTAATTGAATAAAGTGGCAGTTTGTTTGTTTTCATTTCATAAAAATAACTTTGCCATTACTGTAAAACTGAGCCTATTTTGCAACACATACTATCATACACATAATTTATATATATTTATGTTTACATGTTATTTGTTTGTATAGTATGTTAGTTTCTATGTCAGCGGGTTGTGTTTAAGGTTGGGCGGCGTCCTCACAACAGAATATCCCACGTCATAGAGGGTCCGTTGTGGGCGTTTTCTATAGGTGCAATTTTCTTGATTGAAAATTTGCTGCGACAACTGTTGCTTTTGTGTTAGCTGTGAAGACTGTAATTATTGTTATTTTTGTAATATTTCTTTGTTCTTTAGTTTTTTTGTTTTTGATTTGTTTGTAATTTTGTTGGTCTAACCTTTTCTATCTTTCTGTTCTATTCACAATTTATATTCATATACTGTGACGTCATTTGTGTTGTTATTCTTTGCAGATTCAGTGATTATTTTCATTGATTTCCCTATTTGATTTATTTTGATTTCTGCAAACGTTCTTGTATTGTCAGTCCTATTTGTACTTTATGTATTCTGTTGGTTGACATATGTTTTATATAGGTATATTTCATAAGACACAATTGCCTGTGCACTGCACTTGGATTATGGTATAAACCAGTACCTGATTATTATTACTATTATACAAGACCTTATTAAGGCTTGTGACCCACAGATATTGGGATAGTATATACTGATTAATCAAGTCATTGAGAACTTGTGGTATTATTATTGGTTCAGGTGATTAGTATTATTGTTAGACATCATGTCTACATTAGAATACTTCATCATTACACAAGGGAAAGCCCTTGATAAGACTGGTCAAGAATTAGAACAATGGGCTGTTGCTCAATATGACAAAGCATTAGCTGCAGAAGAGAAAAAAGCTGCTGCAGAAGAGAGAAAAGCTATGGCGGAAGAGAAAAGATTAGAAAGAGAAGCTGAGGCTGCTGCTGAACAAAAGAAATTGCAGATGCAGGTGGAGGAAAGGAGATTTGAAGCTGAACAAAAAAAATTAGAAAGAGAAGCTGCAGCTGAACAAAAAAAATTAGAAAGAGAAGCTGATGCTGAACAAAAAAGATTAGACAGGGAAGCTGAACAAAAAAGATTAGACAGGGAGGCTGAACAAAAAAGATTAGATGCTGAAGAGAAAAAAGCAATAAGAGAACATGAATTTGAGTTAGGGAAATTGAGATTGACAAGTATGAGTAATGTTAATCAGGCATATAGTGGTAATGGTAAACCTTCTACTTACAAGGTTAAGGTTCCACCGTTCAATCAGTCCAGTGACGATATTACATTCTGGCTGGATAGATTTGAACGTTCTTGTCGTACACATAATGTGGATAAATCACAATACGCTAATCAATTATCAGAAAACTTGAAAGGTGAATCTTTGACTAGATTATGCCTTGTAGGAGAAGCAGATAAGGATAATTATGATGTCATTAGGGCGGCTTTGATAAAAAAAATATCAGCTAAGTGAGGAAGGCTATCGCCTTTTATTTAAAACGATGGTGCCTGAGACGGGTGTAGAATTCTCAGAATTCACTGCAAAGGCACGTCTCACAGTTTATCGTTGGATTGAGCTTTCCAAAACAGAAAAAACGTATGAAGGACTTATGGATTTGTTGCTCAGAGATAAGATTATGTCATGTGTGTGAACAAACCTTTCCTTGAATTTATACATGAGCGTAAACCCAAATCTCTAAAAGAAATGGAAGAATATTGTTCCCAATATGTCACTGCACACCCCGACGTGACTTTTGGCAACACTAAGATTAAGGAGAGTATGCCAGTTGCTTCAGCAACACCATACAATCCCAATTATTCACACAGATTTCAGGGACCTCAAAACAGATTTGATAAAAAAGGTAACCATAATAGTTATCAAAACCAAGGTAACCAATCATTTCAGGGTTCTTCTTCAAAGAACTGGAGACGACCTGATAGCTCTCGACACAGGGGTGGTCATAATTATAGGAATTTCCGTAGAGGAAGTAATTATAGAAACTATCAGGGTTATCCGTCTTGGAGTCAACAAGATCATAATTACAGAGATACTCATTATAATGAATATGATAATGGTAACCAAGGGAACTATGACTCAAACCCAAATAGGGGTTACAATAGAGGTAACAATAACTACAGAGGTGATAATAACCGAGGTAGATCTCAAAAAAAAAGACATAAACCACATTTTTCAGGCAAACTCTGTACAACAAGAGTCCCATGAAGCCTATAAACAGAGTAAAGATAATAATGATGCTAGTAATATGGCATGTGCCGCTTTTGATTTTGGGAGAGCATCTCAGTGCCCCCAATGCAAAACGTTATTTGAGCCAACCACAGTGTCTACTTTAAGCTGTGGCCATCCTCTTCCTGCTCTTCCGGCATCAGTCGCGCATGATGGAAGAGGTTCTCTTGTCTTACATAAGGGTTTAGTGAATAACAATCCAGTCTCTGTGCTATTTGATTCTGGATGCACCACAATTGGTGTTAGGCAGTCACTCGTAGATCCTTCCCGTGCCACTGGACAAGTAGTCAAATGTGTAACATTTGGCGGAACATTAGAGAAATACTCTACTGCTATCATTAGGATTGCTACTCCTTTTCTTTACGGGAGATGTACACGCATGTCTTCTTCCGAATCCGATCGCTGACCTCATCATCGGTCGCATTCATGGAGTCAAGGAATGCACTCCGCAACAAATTTCCACGTGGGAAAGGCAAAACATGCAGATTGCTAACGCTGTAGTCACTAGAGCTCAGGCTCTTAATATGCCTCAAACTTCATCTACTGAAGATAATGAAGTGCATAACCAAGATAATCCCTTGGTAATTTCTCGTGACTCGTTTATAAAACAGCAAGAAGATGATCCCACTCTGAAGAAATTCTTCATTCTTGCAACTAAAGGTGATCCGAATAAAGACACAAGTCGTAAATCGTGGATTACAAAGAAGAATGGCGTACGTGTACGTATGGTTCAAGACTCCATTACGTCAAGTCATTCTCAAATCCTGGTTCCCAAGAATTTGAGAGTTAAAATTTTGCAGCACGCTCACGACTCTCAGTGTGCTGGACACATGGGTTTTTTCCCGTACTAAGTCAAGAGTCCTTGCGGCTTTCTTTTGGCCATTGGTAAACAAGGACATACGGATTTATTGTCGATCTTGTAAAGTATGTCAGGAAGTTAAATCCAAAGGTCCACGGCATGCTGCACCCATTCAGGCGGCGGACATTCCTATTCGGCCGTTCCAAAAAATGGCCATAGACATAATTGGTCCATTTAAGATCAAGTCTGCCAGAGGACATCAGTTTATCTTGACGTGTGTTGATATGTGCACACGTTGGCCAGAGGCTATTCCTCTGAAGAGCATTACTACTGCTGATATTGCAGATGCTCTTTGGCTTATATTTTCTCGTCTGGGGTTCCCCGGAGAGATATTGTCAGACCATGGCACCCAACTAATATCAGATACCATGTCTCAAGTAATGTCTACTCTGCAGATAGATAGATCTTTAAGTAGTATCTACCATCCAATGTCTAATGGTATGGTCGAACGCCTTAATAGAACACTTAAAAACTTACTGGGGAAGATAACTGAGGATCATCCTCAAGACTGGGACAGAGTTTTACCTGCGGCCCTCTTCGCTTACAGAGAGGTACCCAATGAACATACAGGATTTTCTCCCTTTGAACTCGTCTTTGGCGCGCGTCCGCGTGGCCCTATGTCGTTGCTTCACGATCTCATAACATCTGACAATATTGACGATGACACAAAGTCATCCTACGAATATGTCATCGCGTTGAGACAAAAATTATCGAAGCATGCAAATTAGCAACTTCTTCTTCTGAATTTGCGAAACAGAAGGCAAGGCAATTTGCCAATAAGAAGAGATGCTTACGACAACTTTGTCCTGGTGACAAAGCATTTGTATTACTACCTTGTAGGGAAAACAGATTACTTATTTCTTGGAAAGGTCCGTACGATATAATATCGAAAATTTCCGATGTCGACTATATTGTCGATATTGATGGGAAGCATAAAACCTTCCACATCAATATGCTTACTGAATTCCATGAACGTCCGGATTATTTGCAACCCATTTTCCAAGCAACGGACAATTCTCCAGTACAACATGGTCATTACTCATCACTGTCCGTGATACAGGATGAGGAAACAAGTTTTTCAGATGTAAATCTTCCTCTTCCAATGATCCCACTTCATTCTAGTGAATCATGGAAGAACGTTACTGTCTCTCCTGATTTGTCTCTAGGAGAACAGCGACAAGTTTCAACTATGTTGCAAACATTTCAGGATGTACTCACTGACATCCCTGGACAAACGCATGTCATTGAACATGACATTGTTCTAACTGACCATACTCCTATTAGGGTTAGACCTTATCCTATACCTATACATTTTCAAGCACAGGTCGAGAAAGAGTTGGATGAGATGATAGATTTGAAAATAATCGAACCATCCACCTCTGCATATTCTTCGCCGATGGTTATTGTGCGTAAAAAAAGACAATAACATACGTCTTTGCGTGACTATCGAAAATTGAATCAAGTAACGAAGTTCGATGCCGAACCTATGCCTTTACTGGAAGAGCTACTTACTCGACTCTCCAAATCTCATTTTTTCACTAAACTTGATTTGTCTAAAGGATATTGGCAAGTTCCTTTATCTGAACGCGCCAAACCTCTCACGGCTTTTTCAACACCTAGAGGTTTGTTCCAATGGAATTTTATGCCTTTCGGTCTTATGAACGCACCAGCTACTACATTCGTACGCATGATGCGCCGAATCCTATCTTATCGGTCAGATGTCATTGCATATCTAGACGACATCTGTCTTTTCAGCGATACTTGGGAAGATCACTATTCAGGGTTAGATGAATTGCTGTCTACTTTGCGTGAGCACAACCTGACAGCGAAACCCTCTAAAGCCTATATTGGTTTTAGCGAAATTTCTTTCCTAGGCCACCGAGTTGGTCATGGTTTCCTAAAGACAGAGGACCATAATACTAGTAAGATACTTAACATCTCAATCCCTAAGACTAAAAAACAGGTGAGAAGTCTGTTAGGTCTTATTCAATTTTATGGCAGATTCATTCAGAATCTATCCTCTATCATGGCACCTCTCTCAACACTTCTAAAGAAAGGTTCGCCTAATGTGGTCCACTGGTCTCAGGAATGCCAATGCTCTCTGGATAAGATTAAAACACTGTTTTCAACACCACCTATTTTAGTGCTACCCACTAAAGATAAGACATTCGTTCTTCGTAGTGACGCTTCATCCACTGGGATTGGAGCGGCACTAATGCAAGAGTACTCTGGAACTCTGCATCCTGTAATGTATATTTCCAGAAAACTTAATGCGGCAGAAAGGAATTATTCGGTTTTAGACCGTGAGCTATTAGCTATGGTTTGGTCGATCCTCAAACTACAGAGATTCCTTCTAGGCGCACATTTCATAGTAGAAACCGACCAAAAAGCTCTTCCTGCTATACAGAGTAAGAATTTGAAGAGCTCGAGGTCTACTCGATATGCAATTGCTCTTCAACCTTTTCATTTCTCTGTGCGAGCTATTCGTGGATCAGATAATGTGATGGCAGACATTCTGTCAAGATGCCCACATGATTCCACATAACTATTAGGGCTTAGACTTCTTGATATGTCTAGTTCTATAGTAGTTCCTTTTCTATATCATGATAGATACACATTTGTAATTTAATAATATAATGATTGTATCACTACATAGCGGTTCATTGATGTTTATTCACCGCTGTGCTTTGATGATTTTTTCTTCATAAATCATAAATTTAAGATATCTAATACGAAATGATGATATGAATTTTTTTAGGCATTGTGTAATTGCCAGAATTGTATTATACTTTGATGACACCTTCCTGGAAAAATATACTTGTAGAGAAATAATTTCTCTCAGTTTATGAGACACATTCTCACCAGTCGCTCCATAAGTCGACTTAGCCTCATATTAGGCGTTATAGGTATTCCTGATATTTTCATCTGCGCATTATTCATGCGTTGTGAGCCTATTGTACGTTGCTCCTAGATGTATTTCAAAAAAAAAAAAAATGTTCCATTTTTTTTTTTTTCCCGGGAGGTGTGGTAAGACTGTTACGTGCAGTCTTTGATATCTTACAATATTATACATTGGTATACTTGTTATGTTCGCAAATATTTTGTAAACAAAATAGTGCTTAAGGAAAAGTCATTATTGAGTTACTTCCCTTGAAAGTTGTGTCGGCTCTTTCGATCGAACTCCGCGGATAAATCCAGTTTTCTGCGATTTATTCTTTGTTTGGGTAGTAATAGATTGTTCTTGCTTCAGAATATCTATGGCCTGAATTTATGTGTATTGTTTGTCTGAGTAGGACGAGTCTGTCTTATATCTGTATATCTTTACATATCTAAGTCGAACTATATGTTCTGTTGTCTCTAGGGAGGTCAAAGGCTATTCGGCGGATGTGTCGTTAGAGTGTGGTGTGATTTGGCTTCGTCCTGATGGGGACTGTGTTTTTTCTATGTCGGCTTGTCGCCGGGGAAAAAGTGATCTCAGTATTTGTGGGGAAAGTGATAGTCGTCTAGACCTATCGTGTATGCTTTACCCCAGTGTTTATTCGTATTGCCAAGGAATGGCAGAATCATATTTCTGATACCAAGGTAATAATAGACACTCTTATGAACTCTCGTACGAAGCCACCATTTTCGATAGGTACGATTTGAATGTCTAAGAGAATATATTTGACTCGATGAAAACGACTTCGATTCCTAGCAGCACTATATCCTGTAGATTGCAGTCAAGTGTTCATGATCAAATCTACAGAGCAATGAAAGATTTAATGAATGACTAACTTTAGGACAGATTCATTATCTGTATCCAAACGTGAGTGACAGCTCACGAGTGAAGCCATCTTGGAACCAAAACATGTAGTGACTTTCAAGAAGAGAAAGGGATGCCCGTATTATCGCTTGATTAGTCCAGAGATCACTGCTACACATGAGAACCCATTGCTAGCGGTTCAATATTATTATATGAAAAAACTGTGCTGAACCTTATGTTAAAGAATCTTCGCTAGACGAGATGAGGTAGAAGCCATCTTGGATATTGTTTATAATCTGACGTGCTTTGTCAGTAAACTCAGTTGATATATATATATATGGGCAATACTGAATGCTTGGCTACTGACAGTCCATTATAATATTATTCTACATGAGTGCCCATGTAACATAACATTGCAAGACCAGTTATCCACTGTACCATGATGTATTATGCCAACCTGTGATTTGTCACTATCTGTGCTGTCGAGTGTGTACGTCCAATTAAACTTTAGTAAAGGTACACAGTCGTTGGTGTCGATGACTTCCAGCCATACATGAGTGTAAGAAAAGAACATTTGTCAACACCACGAACCCTTCCTATCATTCGCACATTATACACTCCATCTGTCTACACACCACTGCGTAGGTCAAGTTGACATTCCATACTCGAACCACGAGCAACACAACAACACAGTATTTAACTCTGGTGATGTTCGAGCGAGCTTCAGTAATCAGAACACCAGAGGACTTTATCAACTCTTGCTCAGGGCAAGGGTCTTGTATTAAGAGTTTATCAACTGATGATGATGATGATGTCTGCTTCCATCCACTTATAATTATCTTTTGGTGGACATCATTAACGGGAATAAAATAACAACTTTTCACATCCATTTGAAGTATACATGTCAATCTTAAAGCTTTCTAGCTACAAAATCTAACACAACCAGCATGACGACCTTCTCGCTCCGCAAACCAAAACTCTCTCCCCCCCCCCCTTAACTTAACTCCCCTTCCTTTTTTCGTTCCGGTCTTCGCTATTTTATTTCCCTACACCAGATTTGATGACGTCGTTTGTCTACGACTAGTGCTAAAGTAGCTAGCTAGACTGTAATACAATATTCTACTTAATAGTAGCGCTATTCGCGCTTAAGTAGTAGGAGTATGCCTACCTGTCACAGATGTAAAGGTATATAGAAGAGCAGATGTGGAATCAGACCACCACCTTCTGATAGCCAAAGTAAAAATGAAACTCAAGAGATATGCAGCAATGCAAAATTATAGAAAATTTAATGAAGGACATCTAAGAAATCAAGAAACAAGAGACAAATTTGCGGTCACAGATATCCAACAAATTTCAGGTGTTCCAACAGCTGGAAGATGCAGAGAATACAGAAGACTATTGGCAGCAAATCAAAACGGTATGGAATGAGACATGTGAAGAAATACTGGGGAAAAGGGAACGACAACAAAAAGCATGGATAACAACAGAAACCATCAATAAGATAAAAGACAGGAAAAACAAGAAAGCAGATTTAAACACAAGCAAAACCAGAAGTTCCAAAGCCAAGGCTCAAGAAGTGTACACATAAAAAACAAAGAAGAAAAAAGAAGTATCAAAAGAGACAAGAGGAAGTATATTGAGGAGTTGGCAAGAGAGGCAGAAGATGCTGCAGGTAAAGGGAATATGAGAGAACTGCATAACAGCACAAAGAAGCTAACGGGGAAATACAAGCAAACAAGTTGCTTCATAAAAGACAAGAATGGAAAACTGCTCAGCAATATACAAGAGCAAATGAAGAGGTGGACAGAATATTTTGAGGACCTTCTCAATAGACCAGCTCCACAAAACCCCTCGGACATCCAGCCAGCAGAAGAAGAGCTACAAATTAACGGTGAAAGACCAACGAAGGAAGAAATAAAGAAAGCCATAAAGCTTCTAAGAGATGGAAAAGCGTCTGGACCTGATGGCATTCCAGCAGAGGCCATCAAAGCAGATATCGACACGGCTACAGAGATGTTATATAAATTACTTGGTAAAGTCTGGGAAAAGGAAGAGATACCAGCAGAATGGAAGGAAGGATATCTGGTTAAGTTGCCTAAGAAGGGAAATTTACAAGAGTGCACAAATTATAGAGGAATAATGTTACTTTCAGTGCCAGGAAAAGTATTAAACAGGATTATCCTTGAAAGATTAAAAGAGTCCATAGACAAGAAACTGAGAGATGAACAAGCAGGTTTTCGACAAAATAGATCCTGTACAGACCAGATAGCCACTTTGAGAATAATAGTTGAACAAAGTCTGGAATGGAGTTCACCACTATACATCGGATTTGTGGACTACTGTTACGGTATTTTATTGAAGTCGTCTGCTATGGTTGGCAGTGTGCTATTTCTAGAGTCACAGCATTTAATATAATTTGATTTTAAGAATTCACGGACTACTGAACGCTATGTACACGATCGATTTATGACGTGTTAGCGTTGATAGGTCACGCACCGTGACTTAGATACGAGACCCTTTTTACGTTGACCGTCAAGCTGTGAAAACGCGTCCTATATCCGTCCAGTGTTGGGCATTGTATTGCCACATATATGTATATTTACTTCGAAGTAGGGACTCAGGGTCAGTCCAAAGTTATGTGAATCAAACAAGATAATAAGGTTAGTATATAACCGACTTCACCCTGATACCATCACAAGAACAGCTATGCTATGGACCCCCGAGGGAAAGCGAAAGAGAGGCCGACCAAAAACAACTTGGCGGAGAACTGTGGAAGCTGAGATGCAAAGAATGAAATACAGTTGGGGCACTGTACGAAGGATGGCCACCGACCGAGCAAAGTGGAATCAATTTGTTGCTGCCCTACAAGACGCCACCAGGCGTGATGGCCGCTGACTGCTTTGACGGTTGGCGGTTATGGATCAAAGAAGAGAAGATAACCGACTTCAAGGAAATATTATTAACCAGTCCATAATATTATATTCGTCAGACTCATACGCTCACTGTCGGTTGTTGGAATCCCCAACCGCGCGTGCATATAGCTATGCTGTTCTGTCTATACTAATTCATTTACTGGACACGGACTGAGAATATTATATGGATTCAAATGTACTCAATTGCAGATGTATGCTTGTAATGAATAATACTTGTGATGTGTTATCGTCAATAAATGTCGGACTTGTGGACTCGAATACTTGGACTTATCAAGTCAATATTATTCCACTGTTCACCAGTTCTAACCAGTAACCAGCATTCGCGTAATAGACAATAGAAGCATGATGATTCAAAGAATGAGTGAGAATTAAGGAATTAATAGACATGGCCAGACTTTGCAATAGTATTTATTAATTACAAGTGGGGCGTTGACATGTAAAGGACAATGATAATGCAATCCATTAACAAATGGATTCTGCAACAAACTAAAACAACCCCAGCAACAACGGAACAACGCCCCTTTAACAACTACGAAAAGGCATTTGACAGTGTAGACAGAGAATCACTTTGGAAATTGATGAGGCATTATGGAGTTCCCCTGAAGATGATTAATTTAATAAAGAAAACATATGAAGACATGACATGCAGAGTTCTTCATGAAGGACAGCTTACAGAACCGTTTGGGATAAGAACAGGAGTGCGACAGGGATGCCTCTTGTCTCCATTTCTTCTCTTACTAGCAATAGACTGGGTTACGAGAACATCGACAACACACAACAGAAATGGAATCCATTAAACTCTGACTAAGCAGTTGGATGATCTGGATTGTGCTGATGACTTAGCTCTTCTGTCCCATAACCGTAATCAGATGCAGGACAAATTGAAAACACTCGATGAGAGGTCACAGCAATTGGGTCTGAAAATACACAGGGAAAAGACAAAGATAATGAGAATAAATGCAGGTAATGATAACAAGGTTGAACTTGAAGAAGCACCAATACAAGATGTAGAATCGTACACATATCTTGGCAGCAATATAGACAAAGTTGGAGCGACAGATAGTAATATCAAAATAAGAATACAAAAAGCAAGAGGAGCTTTCATTGCATTGGGACATATATGGAGATCAAGAGAAATCGGATCCAACACGAAAATAATAATCTTCAACTCAAATGTGAAGTCAGTCCTATTGTATGGCTCTGAGACATGGAGAACAACAAAGACAACTACCAAAAAGCTACAGCCTTTCATAAATGGGTGCTTGCGTAGAATAGAGGGATTAAAATGGTATGACAAGGTTACCAACGTGGAACTGACGACAAGAACTAGACAAGTGCCAGTGGAACAAGAGATGAGAAGAAGACGATGGCGATGGATAGGACACACACTGAGAAAACCTGTTGATAGCATTACAAGGCAGTCCTTGTTCAGGAGCTTCCAGGGCAAGAGAAGTAAAGGTAGATCAAGAAGCACATGGAGAAGAGAGCTGGAAACAGAGGTGAAAATGATAAAGAGAATGTGGAAAGAACTAGAGATGATGGCAAGTGACAGGAGGACTTGGCATGTGTTTGTTGAAGGCCTTTGCTCCTTTGGGAGTGGAGGGTTATGAATTATGAATGAATCATAGTTTACCTTAGTCACTAACATTACCCTGAGAGTGTCCACACTAAGCTGAGTTTTGTCACTGGCCCATGTGCTATTCTTGAGGGGAAATACCCTTTCAGTGGCGGCATTGGTTCCAGGAAGGCAGAAAAGGAACTGTGCTAACTTAAGTACATTTGAGAAAGGAACATAGTTTTTGTTGAAGTGAAAGACCACCTATTCAACAACTGAAGATAGGAGCTACTGACGAGTGTAACTTTAGCACTGATAAAATGACTGCTGAACATCTACTTCAAAGGTACCCAACATATGAGGAATAAAGAAAGCGCATATGGCCATCACCAGTACCATTCCTGGAAAAACTGTACGGAGATACCAACAAACTCAAGCTGACGACTGTTTTCTTTGAACATATTCAAGTTGACGCCTGAAAGGGAAAGAAGAAGAAGCAGATATCCAAAGACATGAAAAAAGATGCTGGGGGCTAATGCGGGATGTATGGGGGAGTGTCCAACACTTGCGTCATTCATTACCCTTCAACTCTCCAGGAAGTGTAGGCTAGCGAGATGAGACGAATCCGCTGGCGGTGGGTAAGACTGTTACAGGTGCCGGCCAAACACGTGTTGTGTCACTGGTGGATTCCTGGGGGTGGCGATGGGGCGACCGCCCCTCCCGTTGAAAACATTTATTTCGTATCAACCGCTCTAGTATTCCCTCCCTCCCCCCCCCCCCCAGTCTAAAATGTAAGTAATCGTTATGTTTGACGAATTAAAAAATGTCTAGTCCATGACAATGGTAAGTAACCTAAAGGTTACGAACATAGTTTGCAAGTAATTCTACGCGGTAGGACAATGAAAGACATTAAAGGGAACCGCCATTCAACAGTGAGACAAAAGATGGCGCCATGCAGGGCGTAAATAAGGAGTAGGGGAGGGAGCCTTATTATTCTAAAGTATCGTCCCTCCCTTGGACAATTCCTAGATCCGCCAGTGGGTTGTATTTATGATGGTTCAACGATCCAACAATGAAACTTCACACTGGCTCGTACAGTGGACCAACTCAGAAAACATTTGAGTTAGTAACACAAATGCATTAACTGTCAATCCATATTTATTCACAAGACTGACTATACACAATTTTCCAATACAACGAAGTGAGCTTCTTTCGTGTATATTTCAGTATACTTCAACTTAATTTCAGAAACAAACATGATGCATCGTTTATACACAAAACATCTTCCACGCAGCGCTATTTACTTAATCACTTCCACAGTCGCGGACTGACTGACATACAGCATAATAATAATAGCCCCTTCAGTCATAACTAACTGTGGGAATGCACCCCTGAGATGACAGCCCTCAGCTGTTTATTTTCCTCCTGTTCCTTTCCAGGTTGCTGGATTTATGCCCAGTGCCCTCATGTCTCTTTTGCATACAGAATAATACGTTTCCCATGAGTGGTCCCATACACACCGTCTTATAATAACTCCATAAACATTCGTGTCAGTTTCCTTGTATGATCTAGTTGTTGAGAGCGGTTTTGCAGTTATATTTGTTTGAACTTTGACTTGTATTTAACTTGGGGTATGATTTAATACGAGAGGTTGTTGTTTAACTAGGGCTGCTGAGCTTCTCGCTCATTTGCAGCCAATACCAAGTTGAAGCCTCCTTGGTATTATCTACACTGTAGATCTAGGCTTTTCTTGTGGCTTTTCTGCCATTCCAAAACGTGTTGAGTTGATGTTATGAGCTCCACTTTCACCAGCTTGGCTTGCATTTAAATAATCATCATATCTGGTCTCATGCTAGGAGTAAGAGCTTGTGGCATACTGTGCATTCCCCGCCATCCAAGGGGGCTCTCCAAATATACAGAGCTAAAATACTGTGCTCTGCTTCTGGGCTCTCCCAAGGAATCGTCACATCCTACAAAGAGCCACTGCTCAGCTCCCCCTACCCATCATAGGCCCATAGTGAGATCCTCCTGCATGCAGCCAACTAGGTAAAAAGCCAGAGTTACGTCTGGGGCTCAAGAGACTCCTCCAAGCTTAGTGTGCAATGCTGGGTTCTCAACATGTTTCACCACAAGGGGAATCCTTAGAAGTGTGTGGATGATTTCAGGAGTCAATGAGGGTGTCATTAGCCTCACAGACACGTTCACTTCCACATTTGAATACTGCCGCATTGTGCATATGTGGTGGTCATAAAAGGGTGACTCCATATATATCTCCATGCATTAATACGAGATGTAAAACACCATATCAGAAATGATAAAAACGTCAATAATCAGGACTGACGATTGTACGGACGGTCCACGAAACATTTAATGAACCATCTTCGAACAATATTAAAATACTAGTGTAAAACCCCATCATAAGACGGGAATTAAATTTAAAAGTATCAATATCTAACGGCAGTTTTACTTATTCAAAAGTATTTTTAAAAACCACTGTGCATCACCGCAGTACACGAACTACGTTGCAGCAGCGAGGATCCCAATGTGTGTATACGGGATCACACATTCTATGAATACTAGCAATAACCCGTCAAACTTGACGGGTTTTTATTATGGTGTGATGTTTCCGTTCCCGTATGAGCAGATAGAAGTGCATTCTTAGAGTGCTTTTGGTTTCTTTCCATTATACAGTGTAATCAAACTGTTCATGAACACCGTCATTTGAACGCTTTTCTTTGTTGTTTGTAACTATTTTCGGGAGAGTATATATATAATGGAAACAATACAACTTTTCAACACGGTTGCATTCCTCAGCTGTGACCAACGTACACACGGCGAAAATTATGTTATTTTAGATTCAATTTAAAAGTTCTTTGATGACAACATTTCGTGTGAGAGTGCGTGGATTGTTTTCAAAGAGTGTTCCCTGATAATAAGTGGTTTTAACAAAAACTTTCAAGTTTTCATGATTTGTACATCGGGTGAGGGCTCATGCACACCAATTTTTACGCACTTTTTCTTTGTCGAGTGCTACTAATTTCGTGAAATAAAAAATAAAACCAAAGTATTTGTTTTATATAACACTCACGCCGCGCAAGTTGCACGCCGTGCGTTGCGCACTTTTTTTTCTGATTCAATACCGTTTTATTAGTTTATAAACTTATACTATTTTTGGGAGAGTATATATAAAGTATTGAGAACAGACAAAGTAAAGACCAAACCAGAAATTGAAATTGATAACGAAGAACTGGAAAGTGTTAATGAATTCGAATACTTAGGATCAATCATCAACAGCTCTGGCGACTGTGCAGTAGAAATTAAAAGAAGACTTGCAATTGCTTCACATAAACTAATACAGATGAAAAACCTATGGCAAGGCACAAGCAAAGAAACAAAGTTACAACTGATGAGAGCATGTATATTCCCAGTGGCAACATACGGCTGCGAGACTTGGACACTCAATAAAACAGTTGCAAAAAAGATTACATCATTTGAAATGAAATGCTACAGAAGGATGTTGAGAATACCCTGCACAGAAAAAAAGACCAACAGAGAAGTACTGCACTCACTAAACGTACAGGAACATTGGCTCCTAAATACCATCGCAATAAGGAAGCTGAAATTTTTCGGTCATATAAAAAGACATAATAGCCTGGAAAAAACAGTGATGGAAGGCATGGTCCCTGGAAAAAGGGGAAGGGGTCGACCTAGACGACGGTGGACCCAGGACATCACAGAGAGTCTGAACTTGTCTTTGGCTGATGCAGGTCGACTTGCCCAGAATCGTGATGCGTTCAGAGCAGCTGTAATGGAGACAACGTTCTGGAAAGAATACGTCACATGATGATGACATATAAGGGAAACAATACAATTAATGTCTAACTTTCAACCAAAGTTGCATCCCTTAGTGTTAGTGACAGAAAAAGCTGGGATTTTATATATATTGATTGATAAGCAGATTATCACAAAGACAAGTAGAACGTTTAGTTGATATATTCTGACGGCTAATAAACACTTGCGTTCTCCTGTCCGTAAATCTTGATTGACACAGACTTATTACTTTGTCTTAGAAAGACATATCACAGAAAAATGAAACGACCGCTCAATTTCAAGAACACATACCAAAGACCCCGTTTGCACACGTCGCCCTTCACAAATTGCCTGCATTCTATTTTACCACTGCGTTTAACTAAAGCTGTCTGTGGTACAAAAACACCACTGCAAAAGATCAATTGGAGTTTTATGTTTCACAGAGCAACTATTAACACTAATAAATTCACTGGACTTTTTTTTTATTAAAAAAAAAAAAAAGTATCACGTTCAACCCTTGATGGGTTATAATTAGGACATATGGGTTACTCATCATCATCATGTAGCATGTCCTTTGCAGAACGTCGCTCTCATCACAGCCCGCCTGAAAGACTCTCGATCTCTAGCCAGCCCTCCTGCCTCCTCCAATGTCATGTTCAAGGTGTCTTCAATGTCCTGTGCCCACCGTCGTCTTGGTCGGCCCCTGCCTCGCCTTCCAGGTACCATACCCTCCATTACAGCTCTCTCTAGGCCACTATGGCGTTTAATGTGGCCAAAATATTTCAGTTTCCGGGACATGATATTGTTTATGAGCCAGTATGGTGTACTAATTTAAGAAAATAAAGTCAGATTTCCAATACCATAATATAGTACCCTTTTTCCCCCCTCCACTCAGTCCAAAAAGAGTAAATCAAAAATAAATTTGTATGAATGTTTTTTTATGGGTGACCTCCCGTTTCCAAGAAACAAACAAACAATAAAAATAAAAAACGAATAAAAATAAAATAAAATAAAGTCTCTCATAACTTCCCTGTTGTTAACAAGGTGAAAAGGGGTGAGAAAGCCTGAGGGTGTCGGAGATTACATCAAATCCACCAATTATCTGCCATCAGCACCCCATCAGACTACCCCTTTTCCTCACACCATCATTGATCTTTATATATTAATTTTAGTTCTTGTTATATACTGTTTTACTATATTATGCAATTCTCTAGGTCTTATCTATTCTCAACACCTGTTCCACAGTTAGGGATGAATTGCATGCCTGTAAATAATCTAATATTGGCTTTCCCTGTTGTTCATAATTCATACATTTTAATAATAATAATCACTCTATAGTATTTCTTTCTAGACATTCTACACAGTAAGGTTCTTCTATTCTAAAATAGCCAATTCCTAGTTGCAGTCTAAGAAGTTTCTTATTGCTAGGAATTTTTAGTTCTCTAGATACCTGACACGTTCTTGTTAGAGCCTTGAATAATTTATATGCATGTCTGCCCTTCAGACTCCCATCCTACTCTACTGTCCATCCCTCACTTATTATTCTTTTAATTAAGCACTGGACTTTAAGAAACGCTCCACACATAGTCAGATACACAGAAAGCAATTCTCACATCTCCAGTGCACACACGTCATTACATAACAACACACAAGTCTCGAACTTTGTATTGTCACATGATAAATCATTTTAAATACACTTTCCTGATTTGTGGCGCGAAATGAGACAGAAACGAAAGTGACGAGAAAGACCTGGAACTGATTTCACGAGACAGGAGGACTGGGAGTTAGGGGAAGGCCTATGCTCCTTGGTAGGGAGCCGCGGTAGCATAGTGGTTAGTGCACTGGCTTCCTAGCTCAGTGGTCTATGGTTCGATCCCCAGATGAGGTGGGATTTTTTTAGGCCACAAACGGCTCCTGGGTCGACCCAGCCTCAACTGGGTACCAGAGCAACTCTGGAAAGGTTAAGGCGGCCGGCGTGATGCTGACCACATCACCCCTAGTGTGCCGATGGTCAAGAAAATATGGGCCTAACACCATATTCCCAATATGCCTCAATGGGCGTGTAACGGGATCCTATGCTCCTTGTGGAGCTGAAAGACAATGATGATAATAATGGCACAAAGCATGATATCTCCTCACACTTGAAGCGAGCATCTGGCACAAAGCATGATATCTCCTCACACTTGAAGCGAGCATCTGGCACAAAGCATGATATCTCCTCACACTTGAAGCGAACATCTGGCACAAAGCATGATATCTCCTCACACTTGAAGCGAGCATCTGGCACAAAGCATGATATCTCCTCACACTTGAAGCGAGCATCTGCTGGATTATGTGCCTCACATCATGTGACCATGAACACAAGAGTCTCAGTGGCATTTGAGTTTTTGATGGGTTTAGCCTCTTGGATAAAAAGATTTGTAAACTTTTTTATCTGATCACCCCTTGAAAATAGTTGAATCTGTGTCTAAGCTTAACCTGCCATCATGAAAGACAATTAAAATATCTAACTGGAAACACCAGGCCTTTATACCTCTCCTCCTGAATATTATTTTTGTTTGGTGTTTTTGGTTTGGTTTTGTTTTGTTTTATCTCGTTTTTGTTTGTTTGGTTTGGCTTTGTTGTTGTTGTTTTTTTTAACATACAAAAGCAAAATTGATAATTTTGATTTGCCCTATTAGTATTTAAAATGATTTGACAGACGTGATACCACTTTCCCGTATCTTTAGTTATTCATATTATTTGGAACTGAAAACAATATTTATCCTGATTATAACCCATCACAGGCCGAACGGGATATTTTTCATCCTTAAATTAAAAAAAAAAACCCTGCTATCAAGACTAAAACTGCCCTGGTTCTTTGTTATACTAACATATGAAACACCTTCAAACTTGCAAACGTTCTTTCGTTATATTTTACTGCTAATGTTTTATGCGTGGTGGTCTTCTTCCGGATGTTGCCATACCTGGAATTGACCGCCTGCGTAGTTGCTTTAATTATGCAGGTGCTTTATGGTGGAACGCTTTGTCAAGATCCGTCAAAACCAAATGCTACACCACATTCAAGGAAATCTATAGTCACATGTCAAAGTTGTGAACGCTTGAAAATGTACCCATCTTACTAAGCTCTGTTTTAGCAAATGCAATGTTTAGTGAGTATTTATTGTTAAATGTTATAGTTTTACATTTAATATTCTGTTTCTTCTTCTTCGTTCACCCTCAGACATCAACTTGAATATTCAATATGTACCGGTAATTAGTCCATTGCTGTCTCTCTCTCTCTCTCTCTCTCTCTCTCTCTCTCTCTCTCTCTCTCTCTCTCTCTCTCTCTCTCTCTCTCTCTCTCTCTCTCTCACCCCTCCCTCCATCTCTCTCTAGTGTGTGTGTGTTACATTAGTAAATGCAATGTTAATATTTACTAATTACTATTGCAACCAAAGAAGAAAGCAGGAATATATCGTAACAACAGGACAAATTAATATCGTAACAACAGGACAAATTAATATCGTAACAACAGGACAAATTAATATCGTAACAATAGGACAAATTAATATCGTAACAACAGGACAAATTAATATCGTAACAACAGGACAAATTAATATCGTAACAATAGGACAAATTAATATCGTAACAACAGGACAAATTAATATCGTAACAACAGGACAAATTAATATCGTAACATCAGGACAAATTAATATCGTAACAATAGGACAAATTAATATCGTAACAACAGGACAAATTAATATCGTAACATCAGGACAAATTGAAGGAAAAAGAGATAGAGATAGACAAAGAGAACAGATACTGGACGGTTTGACATCATGGTATGAAAGAAAATCAACAACAGAACTGACAAACAGGACAGGAGAGAGGAAGTTGTGGAAAGACGCAATCGCCTACACCACCAGGCAAGGTACTTGAAGAAGAAAAATGCAGTTAAAATATTTTAATGTGAAGAAAATTTTTTTTACAACAATGTATTTCTTTACCCTGATGAAATGGTTCGTTTGTTCATTCGCTGGTTTCCATTCCACTTGTGACATCACGCGATGTGAATTTTTTTTTTTTTTTAAAATATAAAATTGTGCCTCTTTTTGGCGAGGCACGCAACACTATATATCTAAAATCCCAGCTTTTTCTGTCACTAACGCTAAGGGATGCAACTTTGGTTGAAAGTTAGACATTAATTGTATTGTTTCCCTTATATGTACTCTCCCGAAAATAATAACACTCGACAAAGAAAAGTGCGCAAATGACGGTGTGCACAAAAATATTTATAGAATGTATGATCCCGTATACACACATTGGGATCCTCGCTGCTGCTACGTAGTTCGTGTGCTGTGGTGATGCACAGTGGTTTTTTTGATACTTTTGAATAAGTAAAATTGTCGTTAGGTATTGGTGATTTTGAATTTAATTCCCGTCTTATGGCGGGCTTTTACACTAGTGTCCAAATATAACCTTAATTATAACGCAGTGTATGTGAAGACTTCTATATATAATAGCCCCTTCAGTCATAACTGACTATGGGAATGCACCCCTGAGGGCGCAGCCATTAGCTGCTTAGTTTCGTGGTATCCCTTACTCCTTTCTTCTGCTTGCTGTGAGAGCTTCTTTTCGCCCAATCTGAGGTGGCGCCGTAGAGAGCACCACCACTTGGAGCGATCGGCAGCTTCACCCTCACAGGATGCTGGATTTATGAAGACTTGCAGATTCTGTTTAATGTGAGGTTTTGTTGCCTTAGCTGTTTGCTATGTAGTTCAGTGGCGTATTCTCTATGTGTGCTGTGCGTGCTGCGCACACCTATGCGCGAAGGAAAATAAAAATTTAATTTATTATTCTATAAAATATTTCTCCTCTAAGTTCTGCTTTCGGACCGCACGCATCAGGATAACGGATTTTCCCGCATAGAATCTACGAGTGCATCTAGTTTCAGTTTCACAGACGCGTTTTATAGTGCAGTATTTATTGGTTGTAGCAATCGCCCGAAGTTTCTCGGGTAATTCAGTCACAATGCATGCTGGACCGTTCGGATTCACGTCTAAAGACTGGTTTGTGTGAACCGGGGTCATGGGCAGATACGTCAATACAATGCGAACATGCGTGCGGTGGCCTAGCAGCTCTCGAGTTGTAAAAATCGGCTGTGTCCGTCCAGTGTTTATTGTGATTAATTTTTGTTAGTTGCCGGGAATGCAGATTATTACAGTGACAGTGAGTTTCAAGTTGTAAATTAATTAGTATTTCGGAGATAATTGACATATACCCCTAATAACTATCGTTGCGTAATTGAATATAGATGGTTTTTTAATTAAGAGGGGAAGAAGTTAAATAGTAGGCGTACATATTCATTTTAAGTAGCAGCACGCCTAGCTCGCATTACCACGATACGCCACTGATGTAGTTGATAGATTATGTTATTACCACTGTCTTTCTTAATTTGTCATGTCTCCTATTGTCTCTAATGGTGGAATTATCAACCCCTCCCGCACCATATACCGCATTTACTTTGTGATCTTTCAGCCTTGTGCTTAGCTCTTAAGGGGAAAAGCTACAGCGCATTTTAAGTCACAATTTGTCAAAAATGAAAATTTGGATCAGTCTATGTTCGTTTCCATGGCAACCAAAGGCAGTATACCATCAACTGCGTTGTTATGGATAACTATTACTGTCGTAAGGGAACCCTGTTATATGTATCGAAATCCCGCAGTTATTTATGAAAATATTATTTTACTGTAGCTCCGCCCCCTTGAAGGACGACAACCCAATTTTCGGAGCCGATTTTCCTAAGCGTTCGTGATGGCAGGACAGGTTTCGTGGCCGGTATATTTGAAAAAAAGTTTTTTTTTTCATTTTACAGGTATACCTCGCTTTATTGCGCTTCACAGATATCGCGCTTTTTTTAAAAATTGTTCACGTTTATTTATTAGAACGTGCCTTCTTCTTCCGATAGATTTTGGTTCTCCGCCAGCTAAAAGATTGCGATTGGCTGAAGGCTCAGATGATGAAGATTAGCATTTTTTTTTAGCAATAAAGTATTTAATTAAAACAGTACATTGTTCTTTTTAGACCTAACGCTATTGCACAATTAATAAACATAGTGTAAACATGATTTTAGGCTTTTATATGCACTGGGAAGCCACAAAAAAAAATGGGTGTGACCCTGTTGAGGCTACTGGTGTGATTTAATTGCGGCAACTTATTATTAACACCGGGTTTTTGTCACCCCATGTCGTACTTCAACTGAATGCAAGAGAGACAAGAATGCAGTTACTATGTGATGAGTAGCTAGGAATGACGTAAAAAAAAGAAGAGTTGGATGTGTGACGCCATACCGTCGAGCTGTGTTTCTCTATGTGGCTTGTGTGTCAGCCATTGTAGTATTTATTAAAGGAATATGCAGGAGATTATGGTAAGCAATATATGCTTTAAATTATAGGCAGCATACAGTGCCAGGATTAAAAATGAAGTTAATGCGGGACGATAATTCCCATGAGAAAGAAATGTGTTCGAGTAAATATATATGAACATTTGTTATACCGGGACGCCACATTCCCCGAGGTCAATGGATTAAAATATATATGAACATTTGTTATACCGGGACGCCACATTCCCCGATGTCAATGGATTAATATTTGTGAATATTTGATGTGTCGGGACGCCATATCCCCCGATGTTAATGGATTGATATATGTGAATATTTGATGTGCCGGGACGCCTTATCCCCCGATGTTAATGGATAAAAATATGTGAACCTTTGTTGTGCCGGGACGCCAAATACCCCGATGATAATGCAAAATAATGAATGAAATTATATAGAGGTATATGGAGAAGTTGAATGACACTGTAAGAAAGTCAAACAAAGAGAAAGCAAGACTGTAAAATGGAGAGGGAGCATACATGTCATTATCGTAATTGTGACGTTGAGAATATGTACCTACTGTTTATTAAAATTTCGCAATATCGTCTAAGCCAAGAAGTTTCTCCAGTTAATACAAGTTCGTTCCAGCAGTTGTTAACATTATTCAGTATTTGAATAATTTGAAAGGAGAAAGGTTCAGATACGAAGAGTGGTTACCATAATATTTGACATTGTAAACCAAATCAAAAGTAAGAAGAACCAAGTCAAAATACATGAATTATCACATTTTTATTAACAACAATAAACCCTAGACCGAGCAAGAATTCGGGCAAATTCTCTATCCCTTAACAGACCCGCTTTATCGCGATATTCGCTTTATTGCGGTGGTCTGGAACCGAACCGAGGTATGCCTGTATTCCAATTTTATATTTTATTAATCCCAATCATCTCTGTTCCCAGTTCTCTTCTCCATGTGCTTTACGGTCATCTTACACTGGTGATTCAAGAATACGGACTTCTTGTAATGCTATCAATAGGTTTTTTTTTCTTCTCTGATATAAATTGCTTGTTAGAGAATTATAAATAACACACACGGCAGTGAGAATAAAAATGATTAATAATGGCGCAAATATTTTAACATGAAACGTTTTGGTGTGAAGATTAATATAAATGAGTACTTTAAATGCTGTTTGTAAAATATAATTTACATAGAATAGTGGTTCTCAAAATTTTCCAGACAAAAGCCCCTTTGGTTCAATAAACGTATCCATAATGCCCCTCTACTGTATGTTATAAAAAAATTATTCTTCAGAATAGGAGTTTACTTCTTCACGTACCATGCCTGGTGGCGTAGGAGATCATGCCTCTCCACAACTTCCTGTCTCCAACACAATTTATCAATTCTGTTGTTGACCTCCTTCCATACCACGATGTCAGATTTTCCGTTATTTGCTCTCTTTGTCTTCCCCTCTCTTTTCCCTCCAATATTACCTGTTGTTACGATATATTCCATCTTTCTTCTTCTCATGACATGCTCAAAAAAGTGGATTGCTTCTTTCTAACTTGTGAAATAAGTTTCCTTTGTACATTGGCTTCTTTCAAGATCTCCTCATTACTCTTTTTGGCTGTCCATGGCATTTTTAACATTCTTCTGTAAAACCACATCTCTGTGGCCTCTAATGCCTTCCCTACTTGTTTAACAATTGTCCATGATTCACTCACATTCGTCAGGATTGGTTCTATATAACACTTAAGAAGTCTCTTTCTTACTTCCATTGACAAAGAACCGTTGCATAAAATACTCTTCATTTTATCGAATACTGTTTTTGCCTGAGTTATTCTGTTCTTCACTTCTGCGATGCATCTTCCATCGGTTGTTATTAATGTACCCTTGTCAACAGGTCAATAGATTAAAATACTTGGGCACAATAGCGGTTTGCGTAACTCACTAAAGAAAACAATAAAATTCAAACAAAATTTAATATATTCTGTGGTCCTGTTCCGTTCATCTGTTATAATTCTATCTTAGTCTGGCTTTCTCTGTCACACATCATGGGCATCACCAAAACTTTAAAGACAAAACGAGAAAGGCGATCATGTCTTTCCACAACTTCCTGTCTCCAGTACTATTAATGAATTCTTTTGTTGACTTCCTTCCAAGCCACGATGTCAAACTGTCTATCATCTTCTCTATCTCTTTTTCCTTCAATATTTCCTGTTATCAAGACAGACTCCAACTTTCTTCTTCTCATAACGTTCCTAAAGAAAGTGGTTTGCTTCATTCTAACATGCGGAATAATCTTCCTTAGCGCATTGGCCTCTTTCAGCGTATGCGCATTACTCTTTGTTAACTGTTCATGTTATTTTTAACATTCTTCTGTAACATTACATATCTGTGGCCTCTGGTGCTTTTCCTACTTGTTTACTAAATGTCCGTGACTCTCTTCCGTATGTCAGGATTGGTTCTTTTTAATACTTTCTTACTTCCATTGAAAAAGAATTGTTTGACTCTAGATTCTAGTAAATTAGCGAACATCGTGGGCATAAGGACCCACCTCAATCGCCCCTCTTGACCCCTTGCATCTTAGCGCCCGTCTAGGTAATCCCACCGCACCTCATGGGGCGATATCGCCCATTTTGAGAAACACTGACATATTATCAATTTTGTCACAACTTTGTTTCCATCATAACAGCAGAGTATGATCTGTTGAGACTGTTGTGAGAATAAAGTCCGCACCTTTGGTTTTTGTAGTTATCCACCCCTAGCATGCCCGTACTGTGATGATGCTGCTGTGGAGGGTGATGACTGTTGTGATTGTTGTGATGGTGCGGGAGATGAGAATGGTGAGGAGATGAACTGGACATCCCCGAAGAACCAAGAGAAGACGACGGCCGGACAGTATTGTCACCCCAAAATGAAGACAGATTTATCTCCCCTGGCCCACAAGAGAACGTGCTGTGCCGTCGTATGACTGTCTGGTCCACATTTGGGACAGCTGGACAATACTGGCCAGCCCTGTAAGCTATATTGCCATCCGAGTGGACACAGTGACGCATGGTGGACTGGTATCCAGTGTTCGATATATCAGTAAGATTTTTATTGACTCCACAATCTGGGGTAACCGGTCGGAAATAATTACAGGGATCAGGCACCTGCAGTAAGTATGGCGATGGCGTGAGCGATCGAGATGACGTTCCTAAAGAGTTCTTATTGCTTTCATTGGAGCAGACTGGACTTCCCTTTTCTCGCTGCAAGTTTAGTGAAAAAGAAACGTCTGCAGACCGACTTCTTTGTTGGTGTTGGGTTTGGAAGCATGAATTTAACTGTAAGTTGGAGTTATCCAAACTGCGACAGTTAGAGTCACTCAGACTGCGGCAGTGGTAGGACAACCCACCAGGGTTATATGGTGTAAGGCCTGTGTTGACCACATGGGTTCTGTTTTTATCATATAAACTCCTGTGGCGTGAGAAGTTGCAGCTGTTACCCGAATGACGAGAGTTTGTGTCCCTTGTGTTATCTCTCTTGTGGTACTTAAACGAGCAGTGGTGATGATTTGTGCTACACGAATGAGGGCTGACGGATCCTGATCTAAATGTGTCTTTGTTGTCTTGGAAACGTTTTATATCACCATAGCTCCAGCTAAAATTCTGACTTCCACTTCGGCTTCTGTTGTCCCATTTTGGCGAGAGGAGATGTGGCGACGGAATTCGGGAAGACCCAGGTTTGGAAATATGTATAAGTGGAGCATGAGGCGGAGCTAACAGAATGTCAGTCGACGAGCTAGAACTGACTGATCTGTTGCTATCACAACTTCGATGTTGTTTATGTACAGGTTTCGAGTTTTGTATCATAACAGTTGGTGTAACTGGAATAGGCATATGGGAACGAGTAAGGGTGGTACTGTCAGTAAGGTCTGTATTTTCTTTGCCGCCTGGGATGTTGATGGTTAAGTTTGGTGGTGTTTTCCCAAGTTTCTTTCGAATATTGTTGTTGTTATGACTGAAACCAGCATGGCTCTGACGGCGGTTTGAATATGCACTCCAAGGCAGGTTTTTGTCAAGAAGAAATGTATTTTCATCGTAACCCTTCTCACGTTCATAGCAATCAACTTTGTTGTTATTCAATATCCTTTTAGCATTGATGAAATCATTTATACCCTTGTCTTTGGTTTGATTATTGATGACAGCTTCGTAGGCACTTAAAATCTGGCTGGACAAAGAGTTGGACAAAACCGGCAGACTCTTGTTCCACGTATTGGGTAGTTCTAACAGAGGTAGTGGCTGAGGTGTTCTCGGACACACTAGTGGACAGCTGCATGGTTTGTGCATTGCCAGCAGGCCATGACTTTGCAAGGACAGCATTAGACGAGCAAAGTCTTGTTGACTTCTGGCTGCTAAAGGCATGTTTTGTACCCACTGAGCAGTGGCTGAAGAATTGTCTATTTCCGATTTTGGCAGCTGGAGAAGCACTTCATGCTGGTCTGTGCAACAGTGCAAATGACAGTGGCACAGTTCCTGATGTGTGTTGTGACCTTGACGAGGGTTAGGAAACCGGAACACCACGCCATCCTCATTCCCTGCTCCAGGTATAGAATATGGACTCAAACAGTCTTGGTCACACGTTAAAGGAGACTGAGCCAGGCTCTGTGATGGAGATGCCTCGATGACAATGCTTGGATTCATTAGATTTCGAACCATGGTAGGGTTATTACTAGATTCTTTCTCGCTGCCAGAAACTGTAGCATCGAACTCGTCTTCGTTCCTAAACGTCTTCTTAATGAGGCGAATGATGCATTTACGGACTTTTGTTCTGTAGATGACGTACAGAACAAGCCAGACCAGAATCCCACCTAAAACAGCCGCTGTGTGCAGTCCAATGGATGGATCGTATGACTGATAAAACTGCCGACTCAGCTGCTCGTAGCTGAGAGTAGTTGTATTACTACTGCTGCTGTCATTAATGGTGGTCAGGTCGATGTTGTTGTAGTTATATGCGTCTGCTTTCACTTGGATGACCAGCGTCCCGTTGATCGAAGAGATAACAGTGCTGAGAGAGAGGGAGGGAAAAGCATATAAGATAATATACAGGGTGTTTCAAAATTATTTATACACACTTTAAAAATTTATATTTCATAAACAACACACATTTTAATGCTAAGAGATAGATAATTTATTCACAATAACATAAATTTAGTATAAATGTTCAAAATGTCCACCATCATCTTGAATACATGAACAACAAATCTCGCCACCTGATCTACAATTATTTTAGAACTGTCTTTCTTTCTTTCTTTAAAACTTAAATAGAGTATTCGCTGTCAATTTTCGCGTATCATAAAAATAAAACAAAATTACTTCATTGTGAAAAAATTGCCTATTTATGAGCTTTAAAATGTGATAAAGAAATTTAAAATTGTCTATGTTGTTCATAAAATAAAAATTTTCAAAGTGTGTATACGTAATTTTGAACCACACTGTGCGTTAATTCAAGTACATCGTGTCTTAGTCTGAAGAATGGCACTTAACTCTTGAGTACTTATTAAGCCTCTAAATGGCAACACACACTTTACTGGTATTCATTCACTTAGTCTTTACCTTTCAACTCCCGACGGAGCATAAACCATTAACAAATGTATGCCAAGCCCACCTCTTACAAGCTTTAGCCCAGGGTCTTTCCACGTCTTTCTCGTCATTTAATTTCTTTAATCTTCAGACTTGGCCCAGGCCACAACAGATTGGCATACTATCAACTCAACCAGCTGAAGATAGGAATTACTGATGAGTGTAACTGTGGTACCAGGCGACCTATTACTCTTAAGGGTCCTACAGGCAGCGTGGTGCAACAAGGCCATACCAAAGGATTGGGAGATTGCCATCATAACACCGATTTTCAAAAAGGGTGACAACCGACAATGTGGAAACCATAGAGGGATATTGCCATCATAACACCGATTTTCAAAAAGGGTGACAACCGACAATGTGGAAACCATAGAGGGATATTCCTTCTCAGTGTCCCTTGTAAAATCTACTCTAGAATCCTAGAGCAGAGACTCCGACGCCTAGCTGAGCCACAATTGGATGAGGTCCAGTGCGGATTCCGAGCAAACCGAAGTACTCAAGACCTAATCTTCACACTCAGACAGCTGAGTGAAAAGGCCCTTGAGTATAAGAGTGAGATCCATCTTTGTTTCATAGATCTGGAAAAGGCGTTTGACAGGGTCCCCTGGAGCAAACTTTGGGACTGTTTGGCAAGGAAGAACATTCCAGCACCTCTGATTCATGCTATACAGAGCTTCTACAAGTCTTGCAAAAATTATGTGAGGACAGCAAACCATACGTCAGAAGAGTTCAGGACCACCATTGGTGTAAGACAAGGTGATATCTTGTCACCTTATCTTTTCATACTCCTCATGGACGATGTTATCAAGGCATGTAAGGAGAGAACAAGAAAGTATTCAGTGGGGTACTGGAAGATGAGACAGGTCTGTATTTCAGAGCTGGCATTTGCTGATGATGTTGCCCTGATTGCTAAATCCCATCCCCCGCAGACCCAAGTAGAACAGTCCCAACTAAGATGGTTTGACCATGTCTGCAGAATGGGAGAAGATCGCCTACCACGACAAGCATGGGAAACAAAGAGCCATGGATCCAGACCCCCAGGACGACCCAGAGTCCGCTGGGAGGACAACATTAGACAATCTTTGAAGGACCGAGGACTAGAATGTACCGTGTACATGTTGAACCTTCTCGGGGGTTAGCATACTTTGTGGGAAACACTACTATAGCAGGTACTATATATACAAGGTATATATATAAACAAATAAAACGGTATTGAATCAGTTTTACAAATTAACGGTTCACAGGAAACAAGGGACGTTTCGGGTTTCATGATATTTAGATATGAATATATTGTATATATTTTAATATCATGATATTTAGATATGTATATATTGTATATATTTTAATATATAGTATTATAAAATTATTTTAATATATGATATTTAAAATGTATATTATTTATATTTTTTTTAATATCATGATATTTAGATATGTATATATTTTAATATATGAAAATATTTAGATATGTATAATTGTTATAATATTTTTAAAATTTGATATATTTAGATATGTATATATTGTATATATTTTAATATCATGATATTTAGATATGTATATATTGTATATATTTTAATATCATGATATTTAGATATGTATATATTGTATATATTTTAATATTTTATTTAGATATTTATAATAAATTGTATATATTTTAATAATAATGATTTTATTTTTAGATATGTATATATTGTATATATTTTAATATCATGATATTTAGATATGTATATATTGTATATATTTTAATATCATGATATTTAGATATGTATATATTGTATATATTTTAATATCATGATATTTAGATATGTATATATTTTAATATCATGATATTTATAGCAGGTACTGCCGCAGGGGAGTAAAGTGTTGGAGACTAAGTTTCAGCTTTTAACAGGTGGAATAATCTATTCCATTCCTTGTTGCTTTTAACTTCCTCATGTGCACAGCCAGGTACAGCTGGGTCGACAGTTTCGAACCCCAGTAACTTTGAGTCGAGAAGCAAGCGCCATCGGTAGTTATAACAGAAATATCTGTAAAAGCAAAGATGTAGCATCGCACAGACAAAGTTGAAGGGACAGACAATGATATCAAAATAAGAATACAGATGACAAGAGCAGCTTTCATTGCATTGGGAAATATATGGAGATCAAGAGAAGTCACGTGCAACACAAAGATTAGAATCTTCAAACCAAATGTCAAGTCAGTTCTATTGTATGGCTCTGAAACCTGTAGAACAACAGAAAACAACAACCAAAAGCTATATATTTTCATAAATGGATGCTCGCAAAGAATTGAAGGATTGAAATGGTAGGGCAAGGTCACTAATGTGGAACTGATGACAAGAACCACACAAGTGCCAATGGACCATAAGATGAGAAGAAGACGTTGGCGATGGATAGGACACTCAAAGAGGAAACCTGTTGATAGCATTACAAGGAAGTCCTGGTTCTGGAATCTACAGTGTAAGATAGATAGAGGTAGACGTAAAAACATATGGAGACAATTGACAATGATTAGGAAGAGCTGGAAAGAACTTGAAGTGATAGCACGTGACTGAAGGACTTGGTATGTGTTTGTTGAAGGCCAAGGCTTCTGGGGCAGTTAATTGATTTATTGATTGATTGTAGCGTCATACATTCATAATCCTGCAGCTTCCCATGGATCATATTCTAAGTCCTCTGTTCTTTAGTTGATTTTTCCATATTGTTAAAGTTTTTGTTAAAATGTCTTAACGTTTCTACAGGATGTAGTAGCTGGCCCATGCCTAACCCTCCTTAGTCGCCTTTTACGACATGTTTGATAGGTTACAGTGTTACTATTCTTTGCTCCCCTTTCGGGCCCCGATAAGACAAGGCTGAGTGCTGTAACAGATGTAGCTTTATTAGTAACAACAGTAGCGAGAACAGGAGCACATGACCCACCCGTTGTCAGCGCTGAGGTAGGTGGGGTGTGGAAGCTGCCGTGATGACGTAGGCTTGGACAACATGACTTTTGACCCCTTTTCATGCTCGCGAGAGTGCTGTGGAGAGCCGTCATCGGAAACGTGCGACTTTTTCATCACGTGATGAAACTGTGGGAACAGAGATTTTTGTGAATGATTTTATTTGCATACACGTGCTGCACATACATAGGACACACACACACACACACACACACACACACACACACACACACACACACACACACACACACACACACACACACACACACACACACACACACACACACACACACACACACACACACACACACACACACACACACACACACACACACACACACACACGCGCGCGCACGCGCACGCACGCGCACGCACGCACGCACACGCACGCACGCACGCACGCACGCACACCCACACACACACACGGAACAGATAAATGGTACTGGAAACACGAAAAGCCTGATCGCCTTCGCAAAGAAATATGGTACTTGAAGAAGGTCAAGTTTGTGGACACCTTGTTGCAAGCACCAGTCAGAAATAATGAATTAGAAAACTAGACAACAGAAAAACAACAGAAGTGATAGGTTTACCGGGGGCTCGACGCCAGAGCCATTCCAACAGCACCACCGCCTCGCTGCGGGTGTGAACCATGACTAGCCACACTGCTCACTAGGCACTACGAAATTATGCCTCGTGGACAGGTTTGATTAGCACGACCTCTCCAAGTAACTACGGAATTCTGGACCTAATAACGACCCAGACTAATTATAGATGCAATAATTTGTATGAATTTCCTATTCTAATTATAAAACAAGGGAAAAGAAGAGTGAGCGATAAGACTTACTTGGTCGTTCCCCTTCTACCGTGAGGTGTAGAGGTTTGGAAGAGAGAACGCCAGACTATCCTGTCGGCTGTCTTCCTCCTGGCCTGGTTCCATTCTAGTCCTCGGTCCTTCAAAGATTGTCTAATGTTGTCCTCCCAGCGGAATCTGGATCCCTGGCTCTTCGTTTCCCATGCTTGTCGTGGTAACTGATCTTCTCCCATTCTGCAGACATGGCCAAACCATCTTAGTTGGGACTGTTCTACTTGGGTCTGCAGAGTGTGGGATTTTAGGTCTTGACGTATCGTCTGGTTGCGGACCATGTCTCTTCTTGTTACTTCAACCACCTTCCTCAGATACCTCATTTCTGAGGTTTGGATTTGGCTTTTGTGGGTTGTAGTCATTGCCCATGACTTCCATCCATATGTCAAAATATGAGCGATAAGACGCCTAATGTAAAAATTTTTTTTGACTATCAGAAAAAAGGGTAAGTGAGTTTTGAATATTAAAAATTTTAATAAAAATGTGGTGTTTAAAAAAAACAGAAAGAAATTTTTAAAAAAAAAAAAAATTTAGTAATAAACAAAATAGAAAAAAAGATTTTTTTGTTTTAAATTTATTTTTATTTTGTAGGGGCAGTTATGTTTTTTTTTTCTTTTTTTTCTGTACTTGTTGAGGATTGTTTCATGTTTACAGGCATTTGGATTTGACGTCGATCCGAATGGCTGTAAAATGGAATAAAAAACGAATAAGATATAGAAGATTATAAATAAATGTCGATTTGATTTAATTTGCAAATGGGGAGGCATTTTGAGTTTGGCCGACTTTGAATTGCTTTTACCATAGTAAAATGTTGGGGGAATTATAGTTTTAAAATTTTTTTGATTTTTTTGTTATTTTTGAGAGTGAAATATTTGATATTTTTTATTGTTTATTAGAGGTAATTTTAAGGTGTTTTTGTATTAGAAAGTAAAAAATTTTTTTGAATTATGAATTTTATATTATATTAGTTATTTTTTTAATAAATAATGAAAAAAATTAAGGATATTATTAAAGATTTTTATTGAAGTTAATATTAATAATAAAAGTGGGTATTTATAAATTTAAAAGAAAATTAATTTTAAAAAAAATTTATTTTTTTATTTAGTAAAATTTGTTTTTTTTTTTTATAATTTTTTTTTTAAAATTTTTTTTTTAAAATTTATTTTTATTTTAGGGAAAAAATTGTGAAAATAATGGTAAGATAAAAAGAAAAAATTATTTTATTTTTTTTTAAAAAATTTTTTTTTAATTTTTTTTTAGAAAAAATTTTTTTTTTAAAATTAGTTTTTTTATGAATTTTTTTTTTTAAATAAAATATAATTTAATTTAGGTTTTATTAATGGTTTTATTTATTTAAAAAAGAATATTTTTAATGTAAAAAAAAATTTTTGGTTTATTTAATTTTTTAAATAATATAAAAATTGTGTTTTTATTTATTTTTTAATATTGTTTATATTTTTTATAGTTTTTTTTTTTTTATTTTTTGTTGAATTTTTTTTTTTTAAGGTTTTAGATGTTATTTATAAATATAAAAAAAGTTGGTTTTTTTAGATAAATTTATTAATAGAAATATTAGTTTTTTAATTTTTTTTTATAATGGATTTTAATTATTTTTAATTTATTTAAAAATAAAAATAATTTTGGATTTTTAATTTTTTTAATTTTTTAAAAAATTATTTAAATTTTTTTTAATTTTTTGGTAATAAAAAATATAATTTTTAAAAAAAATTTTTTTTTTTTTTTTAAATTAATTTTTTTTAAATTTTTATTTTTAATTTATTTATTTTTTTTTTTTTTGAGAAAATTTTTAATTAGTAATAATTTTTTTTTTTTTTTTTTTTTTTTTTTTTTATTTTATTTTTAAATTTTTTTAATTTTTTTTAAAAATAAAAAAAAGTTTTTTTATATTTAAAATTTGGTTAAAAAAAATTATGCCAATTAAATTTTAATTATAATTTATAATTTTTATTTTTTTATTTATTTTAGGTTATGTTTTAAAATAAGTGAAAATTTGTTGGATTTATATGTGATTTTTAAATTTAATTTTTTTTTTTTTATGTTTTTATTTTAATAAATTATTATTTATTGGTTAATTTTGGATTTATTATATTATTTTGGGTTATATATAAATTAAATTGTGTTTATTTGTTTTAAAAAAAATATTTTTAATTAAAAAAAAAGGGGTTTAAAAATTTTTAAAATTTTATTTTTTATTTTAGGTTTTGATATATTTAAAGGATTTTATATTTTTAATATTTTAAGTTTTTTTTTTAAATAATTTTTTATTTTTAAAGGGGTAATGATTATTTTTTAGTAATTTATTTTGGTATATTTTATTTAATTGTAAATTTTTATTTGGTATTTTTTTTATAAGTTATTTTTATATGGGAATTTTTAATTAATGATTTTTTTTTATTATATAATTTTTTAAAAAAGTAAATTTAATTAAGTTTTTTTTATTGAATAATATTTATTTTTTTATTTTTGTTAAAATGTTTATTAAATTTTTTTTTATTATTTTTTATTTTTTTAATTTATTTATTTTGTAATAAGGTTTTTTAAGGATATTTAAGATTTTTTTTTTTTATAGTTTTTGATGTTTAAAGTTTTTTTGAAAATTATTAAGTGGAAAATATTTTTTTTTTAAATTTTTAAAATTATATTTTTATAAAAAATTTATATGATTATTTTATTAATATTAAGTTTTTTTTTTTTTTAGAATTAAATTTTTTTAAATTTATTAATTTTTTTTTAATTTATAAATTTTTTATTTTTTATATTTATGTGGTTTTTTATTTTTTTTTTTTAAAATAATTTTATATTATTTTTAATTAGTTTTTGAATTAAAATTTAATTATAAAAAATTAAATTTTTTTTTTAGGAATTTTTAAAAAATTTTTTTTTATTTTAATTTGATATTTTGTTTTTTTTTTTTTTTAATTTTTTGTTTGTATATTTTATTTTTGATAAATTGAATTGTGGAATTATTTTTATTTTTTTTTTATTGAAAATTGGGATTAATTAGTATGAAAGTATTATGAATTTTTAATAATTAAGGAATATTTTGATAAAATTTTTTAATTGTAATGTTTTTTTTTGAAGTTTTTATATAAAGGGTTTAATTTAGAGTGGTAGTTATTTATTTTTTTTTAATTTTTTTTTTAGATTAATTTGTTTTTTTTATTTTTGTTAAGATTTGTAATATTAATTATTAATATTTTTTTAGATAAATGGAAATTTTTTTTTAGGTTATTAAATTAAAAAATGTTATGATGTGGATGAATTTTGGGTAATGTGAGGTTATTTAATTAATTTGTATGGAATAGTTTTTTTGTTATTTAATTTTTTTTATATTTTATGAAATAGGTTAATAGTTTTAGTAATGAAAAATTTTAAGAGTTAGTTTTTTTTAAAGTTTTTTTATTTTTATTTTAATTTTGAAGTAGATTTGTTGATTTTTTATAGGATTAAATTTTTTTTTTTTATTTTTATGAAAATTTTATTTTAAATTTTTTTGTAATTAATTGAATTTTAGGAAATAGTTTATTATGTATTTTATTTTCAATTTTTAATGATTGTTGTTATGTTTTTTTTATATATAATGTTTTAATAATTTAATATTTTATTTTGTTAGTAGATATTTAGATGATTTTATTTTAAAATTGTTAAGGTTTTATAATGGATATATTTAGAATTATTTTATTTTTTTTTGGGGGAAAATTAAAAATTTTAAACTTTTTATTTTTTTTTTTAAGAATATTTATTTTTTAATTTATTATATTAAAAAAATTTAATTTTTTTTATTATAATTTTATTTATGTTTTTTTTGTTAGTTAAATAATATTAAATTATTATTTTGGGTATTTATTTTTAATTTTTTTTAAAGGGTAATTTTGTGAATGATTATTTTAAATTAAAAGGATTTCTATAATTTTTGAGTTTAGAAATAGGATTTGTGTAGAATTTAAGTTTTTTAATTTGAAGTAGAAAATGGATATTGTTATGGGTATATTTTTAAGTAAAATTAAGTTGGGGGAAGATATTTTAAATTATATTAATATTAATTTGAATAATTTTATTTGGATTAGGAATTTAAATTTTTAATTATTTTTTTGTAATAAGGTTGAAAGATTATTTTATGAATTATTAGGATAGTTTTATGATTTAAGTTTTGTGGAAATTGAGTTATAAAATGTGAATTAAATTTTAGGTTAAGGGTTTTTTTAAATTTTTTGAAAGTTTTATTTTTTTTGTAATGTAGTTTTTTTTAAAATTTATATAGTTTGTATAGTTTGGATTTTTTTGAAATAGAAATTTATTTTTTTTGTTATTGGTTGTTTTTTTAGATTAATTTTTTATTTTTTATTCATTAATAAAAGTTTTAGTTTGTTGAGTTAAAGAAAGTTTTTAGTTAATTATGTTTGATTTTAAATTTATATTTAGATGTTAGTAATTTTTTATTATTGATAGGTTTTATGTATTTTTTATTATGTAATTTTTTATTAATATGGTTTATTTTTTTTTTTTTGTGAAGAAAACAATTATGAGTTTGATAAAGTTGTTAGATGTATTTATATTTTTTTTTTTGATTATTGATTTTTTTTTTAATTATTTTTTTATGGTTTATGTATGTTTAATTATATTTTTTTTATGGGAATTTTTGATTAATGTAATTTTTATTAATATTTTTATTGCTAATTTTGTAAGTTATTAATTTAAATTATTTATTTTTTAAAATAATTTATATAGATTTTTTTTAGTTTTTAAATAAATATTAATTTTAATTTTTTTTTTTTTATTAGATAATGTAGATTTATTATTTTGATGGGAGGTGAAATATTTGGAAAATATAATATTAAAGATTTGTTGTAAATTTTAAATTTAAAGGTATATTTTAATGTAAATTTAAGTAATTGAAATTTTTTTTATTATTTAAATTTGTAAAGTAAAGAAAATATTAGGTTTGATTTAAAATTTAAATTGATTATTTATTTTATTTATTTGGATTAGTTAATATTTATTGGGATAGGTTTTTTTTTTTAAGGTTATGGTGTTATTTTTTAGAATGTTGGGTTTATTAGATTTTTGTTATTGTTGGGGAGTAATATATTTTATTTATGTATGATTTGTTTTTTATATTTTTTATAAAAAAGTTATAATGAATTTTTTATTGAATTTTGTGGTTGTTTGAATTTTAGTGATTTGTTTGTTATAGTTTTAAATTATTAATAGGGTATTGTTATTTTTTAATTTTAATGTAAATATATTATTTTGTTTTTTAAGTGGTTAGATATTTGTTTGATTGATAATTATTAGGTTAAAATTTATATTTTGTTAGTTTTTTGTTTTTGATATGTTTTTTTTATTTTGATTGTATTTATATTTTTGTTGGATTAGTTTTTTAGTTTCTTTGATATTTTTTTTGGGTTATTTTGTGTTTTTTTATTATAAAATGGTTTTATGAAATTTTTTTTTATTGTAATTTTGTAATATGTTATTTAAATTTATTGTTGATTTTATGGAGATTTTCATAAGTAAAATAAATTAATTAATATTTTTTAAAACTTTGTATATTTGTTTTATAAAGTATAGTTTTTATTAGTGTATAATTTAAGATTTTTTTAAGATTTTTTTTTTTTTTTTTTTTAATGTTTAGGATTTATTTTTATTAGTAATTTTTAAAATTTGTTGGTTAAATATTTGGTATGATTTTTTTTGGATTAAAGTATTAAATATTTGTTTGATTTTAGAATTAAATAATGTATTTAAATTTGGAGGGGAGTTAATTATTTATTTGGTTTTGAATTTTTATATTAGATTATTGTATTTTATATATGAATAAATAGTTGAAGTATTGTACCAGTATTTATTTTTTTTTATTTTTTTAGATATTTATTAAATATTTTTAGTTAATATTTAAATTAAAATTAGAACTATTTATTGGTGTTAGAGAAGTAAATGTTAATATTTGTGATAGTTTGATGTGTAAATTGTTATTTTTTCATATTATTATTTGAGATAATATATTTTAAAGGTTAAAATTAATGTTAAAGGGTATGATATGAATAGGATTATAATTAATATCTAAAATGTGGTTGGTATTCGAATTTTAAGTGGGAGATGAGTTATAGATAAGGCAATGAAGAATTATGTAACAGTGATTATACCATTAGATAGAATGTATAACACATGCGTATGAAATTATTGAATGAGTTATTATCAGTTTAACTATTTATTATTGTAATGATATGAAATGTAGTAAGATATATTTGGGATGTAAGGTTTTTATTGTTGTAATGTTAACCTTGTAATATTATTGATTTATAGAATGTAAATTGTTTGGATGTGAAGCAGATACATTTGTTTATGTTAATTAGTAATTGAGGTGAAAGTAAAGTATAAATAGGATAAAAAGTAAGTTGATATAAGAAATGTTATTAATATGTACAATTAGAATTTTATTATTTTAAATATATAAAATAAAGAGGAATAAAATTGTTAATTAATAATATTTTTAAATTGAAATATCAAACTAAGTTGGCTGTGCAGAAAACTGTAGATCCGAGATAAATAGATAAACTCGTTAATAAAAAATTTGCCTATTTAAACCAACTGGGATTAACCCTAAATGGCACGTTAAATTTATTTATCGTAACGAATCGTAGTGGTAATTGGGTATTGTAATGATGGTTGATGTTGATATTATGAATGTTATGTATTATGGATTTTTTAATATTAATAAATGTTAAAATACACTGAACTAACTCACGTGTGTAAAATTTTTTGATAGAATTATATTACATTTATTTTGTTCTGGATCAATTTTTTAGGTTGACCAGAACTTAAAAGGATTTAGAGATTATGAAAGAAATGCATGGAATATTATATCATAAATGCAATAGTGTACATATATATGTACTATACTAGTTAGTTTTATTAAAATGTTCTAGTAGTCATCTACTTGGGAGGATAGTTAATGTTTGTGCTGTTGGGGTGGCCTCATCACACCTGTCTATATTGACTACACAGTGTCCAGAAAATGGTGGGAATTTTTATGGGGGGTATTAGTAACTACACAGCGTTGGTGAATGTCCAGCAGACCAGAGGCTCACTCATCTTGTAGTTGTAGTTCTGGTGCTGAAATCAGGTGGTCCCACCTCTCCGTGCTGGCGGGCAATAATGGTGGTCTCTGTCACAAGTACTGCACAGATACACTCGAGTAAAGTCACCAACTGAATAGACACTGCTTGGTTGACAACAGAAACTCACAGCTCTGCAATCAAAGTATGGGCCATGTGTCAAAATCTATTCTCTACCCACGTTTGGACACAACACTGACACAACAACCACATCATACAGACAGGTCAGATCTCTCTGACCAAACAGCACATTTACCATGGTGGTTTTACATCAGATAGATCCTCCCAGACTATAGATTCTGAAAAATATTNATAAGTTTTCTGCCCTAAAAGAGGATAGGTAATATGTTTCATTATTCTCAACACTTGATCTGTCTTGCCTAACCCTTGCTGGAGTTTATGTACATTGTTGGTCCCTAGACCCTGACTTGGGCGGGGGGTCTAGAGCAAATCCCTACTTGTTTGTAAGGCTAGATTTCGATATGGCAGTATCAAATCACTCGAACATGAAACAATATTCAAAATATATAAGGAAATAATTTCAATCTTACCAGATTATGAATAAATAACACAGAATTGCTAGCAAAACTCAGCTGAGCTGCTGGCTATAGTATGGCGTCCCTAAATTTATTACACTTTCTTTCATATGGAAATCACACACTTTAAAATCTGTGTCTATCACTGAACAACTATTGAAGAATGGCCCCACTTTCGCGTCTGAGCGCTAATGATATGATTGTCTGTGGCCAATCACTGCCTAGGTTTATTTTAATTTCAAATTCCTACACTAAAGTCATTTCAGTCATGCTTCAGTCAAGTATGGATGGTTATCTGTTAGTCTGTCCGTCTCTACTTGTGTTTCTACAAAATGTACTTGATTTTTGAACCAACCTTTCTCTCCCCTCCAAAATTTTGTCGTTAAAAGTTATTTTTAGACACAGCTACCACAAAATCCCTCTCTTCCATACTAAGTAGATTTGAACACCTGCGTCTCGAGGTCGTGTTTTTTTTGTGCAAATAGCGACACTTTTAGATTCAATACAGTCTGTCGATGATGTGAACAACACTGTCTTTTGTCATTATCTTCAATATTATCTATCCGTCTGTAAAATTAAGAACATATTAGATCACTGCTCAGAATGGGCCATCCGGCCAGCTAATTTTTATATTCCTAACATTAATATTAAGAAAAAAAGTACTTTTTAAATTTTGTAATATTCCAAACATCTGCGTTTTAGCCGCTGAATTCAAATCAAGGGCTTGGTATCGCAAAAGCGTCCAATAAATGACTGTGGCGTAACATATCTATGGTCCCTTCTGTCGAGTTGCTTACTTTTTATGTCAACTTGGGAAACGTGACTTTTCTCCGTTTCCCCCCCCCCCCCCATTGCGTCTCCTTAGCCTTTCTAGTCTCACGCAATCTTTCCAGTCATATTTTTTTCCTTTTTGATCCGCCGTTCCCCTCCTGTCTAGCAAGTCAATTTTTATGGAGGATGATGACCCGCGGTCTAGGCGATCATGTACATCAGCAGCCTACGCATTATGTTTTTATCCTTAAATGTTATCTTTGGAGGTATTTTACCGTTGTATCTCTGTCAATTTCACTACACATCTCCCCACTTGAAAACATGCCTATGGCAAGTTCCAAAACCAGCGATACACATAGGTAAAATTACTCCTCACGTCTGCCACTACTCTAATTTTGATCACAGGGGTGCCGATGAGGAAATCTGCACCGACATTCAATTTGCCTGGGATATATTGGATACTAAACTGATAAGGTTGAAGCAACAAAGACCACCTCAGCAATCTTGCGTTTTCATGCTTAGCCTGAGACAAGAACACGAGAGGCTGATGGTCCGTCTCCACCACAAAAGTCCTACCATACAGATAGATTTGAAACTTCTTTATTGCCCAGATTAATGCTAAACATTCTTTTTCGCTTGTGGAGTATCCTTGTTCCGCCTTATTCAATTTGCGGCTTGCATAAGCGACTGGTTTCAGTTCCCCATCAGGTGAAGATGATCTTTGCAACAAAGCCCTCCGAGTCCTACATTACTTGCATCGGTTCTTAAGACAAAGTCCTGTGTCAAATCAGGCAGTTTGAGAATAGGCTTGCTAGTGAGTTTTTCCTTTAACTCTTGGAACGCTAGTTCACATTGTGCAGTCCAAATAATTTTATCTGGAAGTCCCTTGCGAGTCAGATCAGTCAGAGGAGCACAAATAGCGTTAAAATTTTTGATGTATTTCTGATAAAATCCGCATAACGACACAAATGATCGCACGTCCTTTTTTGTTTGTGGCCTAGGTGCTCTCTGCAGTTTTTCCAAGTTCTTAGGATCAGGGGTCATATTACCCTGATATACAGTGTGTCCCAAGAATTCCAACTCTTTGCATCCAATACAACATTTTGTTGGCCTAGCAGTTAAGTTCGCCTCCCGAAGTCTATCAAACAACATCTCCAGAGCTTCAATGTGTTCTTCAAATGTCTCTGTGGCGACGAGAATATCATCCATGAAATTCGTGATACATGGGTTATTCAGGGGATCCAACAATTTTCGCATCATCCTTGAAAACACACTCGGAGCATTTTTCAGTCCGAATGGTAGCATATTGAATTCATAATGTCCATCCGAAGTGCTAAAAGCCAAATAAGGTCTCACTTCAGGCTTCACTGGGATCTGGTAATAGCCTTTACTAAGATCCACCTTTGAAAAGTATTTTGCCTTGTTCAGTCTGGCAAATAACTGTTTTGTGTCTGGTAATGGATCCACTTGTCCTTCTGTGACAGCATTCAGTTTCCTGTAATCTATGCACAGTCTGTGTTCCCCAGACGGTTTTCTCAACAAAACGACACTAGAACTAAAAGATGATTCACTGTGCGAAATAGTCCCCTCCTTCAACAAATACTCTATTTCTTCCTTCAATGCCTTCTCCTTCGCGAACGGAATAGAATAGGCTCTCATACAGATTGGGTTTGAGTCTACCAGTTTCATGTCATACTGTAGCAAATTTGTATGGCCTGGTTTATCTGTTAATACATCTGTATGTTCTTCCAGAACTTGTTGAACTCTCTCCCTCTGGTTTTTAGTCAGGTGCTTACTGACTTTTACCTGTGCTGCTGTTTCACAAGGATGTAATGGGTATTCATGTGAGGTGAGTGGTTCTTTTTGCATCTGGGTTGCAATAGCCAAGGTCAATAAGGGGGTGCTTTCCTGGAGTGGTCTGTCCAGATACTTCTTTAACAGGTTTACATGATAAACTTTTTCCTCCCCTTTTTGTCAATTTTATAGTTTGTTCTAGACACCTTCTCTAGAACCGTATATGGACCTTGCCAACCAATTTGTAATTTATTCTGGCTTCCGGGTAGTAGAAGCAGCACCTTCTCTCCGACTGCCAGTTCCCGGTCCTTTGCCTTCCTATTAAAATATGCTGCATGTTTCTTCCTGGCTTGTTTCAAATTATCATTTGCCAGTTTCCATCCAGCTTTCAAACGAGTGGTCAGTTCGTTCACATATTGATACGATGAGGTAACAGTCTCTTCCGCCTTCTCATCTGTCCAGGTCCTTAATAAAGCTTCTAATGGACCTTTTATTGGCCTCCCAAATAGCAGAGTTGCGGGAGCCATCCCGGTTGAACTATGTGGTACCTCCGGTACGCAAACAATGCGGCGGGCAGGAATTGATCCCACAGATCCGGTTTTTCGTGTGCCAGCTTTCTCAGGATAGAAATGAGAGTCCCATTTAACCTCTCTACCTGGCCGTTCCCTTGTGGATGGTACGGACTACAATGAAAGTGTCTGGCTTGAAATAGCTTAAAAAACTTCTTCCGTTAGTTTCCCCTTGAACTGAGAACCATTATCCGTCAAGATTTGATGCGGGAATCCTAATCGGGTAAATATTGTAAGTAGTGCCTCTGCTACATGTTTTGAATCAATTGATGGCAGGGCTACCGCCTCTCCCCACATAGAACAAGTGTCCACCAGAGTAAGGATGTAACTGTTCCTCCTCTTGGTCCGAGTGAGAGGTCCTACAATATCCACTGCAACCCTCTCAAAAGGTGTTCCCACTATGGGCATTTCCCCTAGAGTTGCAGGAGCAGTCCAGTGCTTTGGAGCTACCCTTGACATTCTGGGCAGGATTTGACATATCTTTTTATATCCTCCGTTATCCCTGGCCAGAAGTAATGACAAGCTATACGCTGTCCTGTGGCGCTGATCCCATGTGACCACTGAAGGGAATCGCATGCCCGAGTTCCATCACTTTATCTCTATATGAAGTGGGAAGAACCAGCTGGTTGTGACCATTTGTTCCAGTTCCGGCCTTCCTGTATAAGAGTTTGTTCTTCATGAAATATTCTCCCTTGCTCGGAGGTGTGTGGCATTTGGGCAATTTTTTAAAACAGGGCTTGAGTGTCCTATCCTCAGCCTGCGCCTTCCTCATCTCCTCTGGATGAGCATTTATAGGTTCACCTTCTTCCTCCTTCTTCTGTGACCTGGTCTGCACTGTCGCCATGATCACAGGTCGGTCGGGAATCCCCAAGAAGCCGTATCTACACCCCAATATCAGAGGGTAGATTGGTTCCTATATCACTGCTGCTCTGATTTCTCCTTCCACATAGCGAGTTTTCACCGTTCTCCTTGCGATGGGAAGTGTCATGAGTGGTATGTCCTTAGTCGCCCTTGTATTTCCACTGTTTCTGTGGTATACTGACTTGGGTCCACTAGGCTAGACTTCACAACTGAATCATAATCCAAACCTGTATCATAAAGGCACCTTATGGTGACCCCATTACAAATAACATCCTCACAAACTGGGGGGTGATAAGGTTCCTGTTGTCCATTAGGATTAACTTTTAATCTTTGCATCCCCGACTTCATTGCAGCAATGTTTGAAGGTTTCCTTCTGCAGAATTCGGTGTTATGGTTATCCTTCTTGCACCATTTACACCATCTTTTTCCTTGGTTCAACGGTTTTCTTTCATTGAACTTTTGGTCATTGAACTGTGAGTTTCTGTCGCGATAGTCATTTCTTGGCCGCTCAAAGTTTGTCCTACCTTTATTTCCTGCTCTCTATTATCAAATTTATTAAATTGCTGTGGAGCTTTAAAATTGTCTATGTGCTTCTTTTTAGCACCACTTACCTCTGCCTGGGCTGCCTGATACCTCAGCAACATTTAAAATTTCCCCCAACTTCTCTGCACCTTGTTCCATGAGAAATTTTCTCATGTCTGGAGCCATGGACTCTCTCAATTGCTCAATCATGATCATTTCTTTAAGATCTTGGGTCTTCCCCAGAGCCGTCCATTTCTCCAAATAGGTTTCTAGTCTAGCAGAGAATTGGTGGTATGTCTCCCCAGACAACAGTTTGGCATTTCTAAATTTCTTACGATAAAATTCACCATTCTTCTCGTACCTTAATAACAAAGCCTGCTTTAACATGTCATAATTGTCTTGGTCTTCCCTGTTCATTTTGGCAAATACTTCATAAGAAGTACCTCTCAATCCCTGTGATAGCTTTAAACTCCACCTCTCTCTAACCCATATGTAGTAGCTAATAACTCAAAACGTCCTAGGTACCCCTCTATGTCATCGTCTTTTTCAACAAAATGGTCTAAATGAAACCCCATAGCTGAGTTTGAGGCTCCCAGACTGGGCGTAGCATCTGAGGCAAAAGGGCTGGCACCATTTTCAGGAGCCGGGCCTTGTAATTCCAGCTCCCTTAGTCGTAATTCGTGCTCCCTCTGCAACCTTCTATCTTTTGCCTCCCTTTCGGCAGTCAACTTTTTTTCTTCTGCCTCCCTTTGCTGTCGTTTTTCTTCTGCCTCCCTTTTTTTTCTGTCGTTTTTTTCTGCCTCAATTTGCTCTTTTTCTCTATCAGCTCAATTTGTAAGCCTTTCAATTTCTTTCAGCTCTAATTTTCTTTTTCTTTTTCTAATCTCTTTTCTTCCGTTTCAATATATTTATCACATTCAGCCGTTACGTATTGAATTAAAATTTGACCATCCATTCCATCTCCTTCGCGGTGAGCACAGCAGCTGATCTAAATTTTGCCAGCTCCGCCATACTTTTTAGACAATATAATAATATACAAGATAAATCTCTAACCAGTAAATACACTAAGTACTTCTTATGACTATAGTCTAACTAATTCTAACTAACCAGTTAACTAATTAATTATTACTGGCTGTGAAGATTCACCAACTTTTATCTGCAGGGACACTTTTAATTTTAAAGGGAATTTTACAATTTATTTCCCTACTTTTATTTCTCCCACCAGGAGATCCTAATATTACTGTTGGGCTAATTATCCCTGGGCAAGACCCCAATTTATGTAGTGGTGTTGATGGTATTGTATGATGGTGATATTACTAAATGTAATTGTATGAGGCCAGCTGTGAAGGCTCGTGAGATAAAATGTAGTTGTGAATTGTCAGAAGGCCTTTCTTGCTACCACTACGACCTCACACTTAATTTTTTTTTTTTAATGAATGTGGCTACGTAAAGTGTCTAGGGTTATGATATGTAGTGTGGTGTAATAGGTTATAGATATACCACAGATATTTAACAAGACTAATAATATTAATAAATGTTAAAATACACTGAACTAACTCACGTGTGTAAAATTTTTTGATAGAATTATATTACATTTATTTTGTTCTGGATCAATTTTTTAGGTTGACCAGAACTTAAAAGGATTTAGAGATTATGATTATGAAAGAAATGCATGGAATATTATATCATAAATGCAATAGTGTACATATATGTACTATACTAGTTAGTTTTATTAAAATGTTCTAGTAGTCATCTACTTGGGAGGATAGTTAATGTTTGTGCTGTTGGGGTGGCCTCATCACACCTGTCTATATTGACTACACAGTGTCCAGAACATGGTGGGAATTTTTATGGGGGTATTAGTAACTACAAAGCGTTGGTGAATGTCCAGCAGACAGAGGCTCACTCATCTTGTAGTTGTAGCTCTGGTGCTGAAATCTGGGGGTCCCACCTCTCCGTGCTGGCGGGCAATAATGGTGGTCTCTGTCACAAGTACTGCACAGATACACTCGAGTAAAGTCACCAACTGAATAGACACTGCTTTGTTGACAACAGAAACTCACAGCTCTGCAATCAAAGTATGGGCCATGTGTCAAAATCTATTCTCTACCCACGTTTGGACACAACACTGACACAACAACCACATCATACAGACAGGTCAGATCTCTCTGACCAAACAGCACATTTACCATGGTGGTTTTACATCAGATAGATCCTCCCAGACTATAGATTCTGAAAAATATTTATTAGTTGTCTGCCCTAAAAGAGGATAGGTAATATGTTTCATTATTCTCAACACTTGATCTGTCTTGCCTAACCCTTGCTGGAGTTTATGTACATTGTTGGTCCCTAGACCTGACTAGGGCGGGGGGTCTAGAGCAAATCCCTACTTGTTTGTAAGGCTAGATTTCGATATGGCAGTATCAAATCACTCGAACATGAAACAATATTCAAAATATATAAGGAAATAATTTCAATCTTACCAGATTATGAATAAATAACACAGAATTGCTAGCAAAACTCAGCTGAGCTGCTGGCTATAGTATGGCGTCCCTAAATTTCTTACACTTTCTTTCATATGGAAATCACCACACTTTAAAATCTGTGTCTATCACTGAACAACTATTGAAGAATGGCCCCACTTTCGCGTCTGAGCGCTAATGATATGATTGTCTGTGGCCAATCACTGCCTAGGTTTATTTTAAATTTCAAATTTCCTACACTAAAGTCATTTCAGTCATGCTTCAGTCAAGTATGGATGGTTATCTGTTAGTCTGTCCGTCTCTACTTGTGTTTCTACAAAATGTACTTGATTTTTGAACCAACCTTTCTCTCCCCTCCAAAATTTTGTCGTTAAAAGTTATTTTTAGACACAGCTACCACCCAAAAACCTCTCCTCCATACTAAGTAGATTTGAACACCTGCGTCTCGAGGTCGTGTTTTTTTGTCCACAATAGCGACACTTTTAGATTCAATACAGTCTAATTATTATGGAGGATGATGACGCGGTCTAGGCGATCATGTACATCAGCAGCCTACGCATTATGTTTTTTATTCCTTATATGTTATCCTTGGAGGTATTTTACCGTTGATACGGCTGCAGTTCCTAATTTTTGGTTCCGTGCTATGTTTCTGTCGTATATAAAGTCAGTTTTGATTGCGAATCTAGCTCAAAGACACAAGTGTGTTCTTGTGGCGATCATGTTTTCATGTGTGTTTGTGGGGGGGGGGGGGGGGGGGGGGGCCCGCACGATTGAAGACGGCGAATGAAGTCTGATATTATTAAAACAGACAGTCCATGTAAGAGATAACGTAGGGTGCGACGTGCAATACACGGCCCATCCTTACGTTTATCGTCAATGAAGAAACTTGAGAAATGGAACACAATGAAATGAAATAACCATTTTCCGACAAGATGTTAGTTGCAATAAACAAGATGGGATTATAAACAGCATTGGAGAATATTTTTCAGAAGTAATAGTTAAAGGCAGGTTCGCATGATTATAATGACTTGGTTCAAAATAGCCACTTGAAGGCTAATACCTTACATGGTCATGTGAATTGATGTTCAGGTGGAGTGGTGAGGTAAACCTGTACTTAAAAATTAAAAAAAAAAAAAAAAGACGCCTTACTTGGGGTTGGTTTAGGAATTAGAGTATTATACTAAATTTAATTATGATTGGGTGTCACAAAATACAGAACCCCCACACGGCGACACCTGTGCATTGGCAGAAATTTCAACCCTAAAACGTGCACGGTTTAAGATTTATCATTGCTTTTCCCATCATTCCTAAGGAGAGAGATCATAGACAGCCAGAATAAGGTTTAATACTAAAAAATCACTTATAGGACAGGCCATAGGGACTAAGAGTATTTCTAACCATTAGAAAGTATAAACCGTCAAACATTAGTTGATGAGAGCAAACAAGTCTGAGGAACCATAAACCAGTAAATCTAACCACTTGAGGGACGACTGTATATATATATTTATAATATTATATATATATATATATATATTTATATATATATAAAATTATATATATCATTATATACTATATATTTATATATATATTATATATATATATTATATATATATATTATGTCGTATATATAGTATATATTTATATATGCTATATATCTTAAATACAGTCGTCTGCTCTCATCATCTGACTCGATGGGTTCAGATTTAATGGCTCAGGGGCATTGGGAAAAAAAACTCTGAGGAGGATGAAAATTGTGGAAGGAAAGCGGAAGTCACTTGAGCTTACATCAGGAGACATAATACTCAAGGGAGGGCATTTGTTGTCTCTCAGTGTGTGGTACCAATTGTCAGAAGTCGACACTAGAGACCTTCAACATACGGATCTTGAAGACATTTGACGAGGGCAAACTCGAGCAGTTATCCCGGCACTGCAAGGGGGACGTGTTGCTGCCAAATAACCCGACTCTGAAGAGGAAGAACAGTAAAACCTCCACTGGGAACTAGCAGTGACTGAACCAGAAGAATTTAACGATGGCTCTTGTCGTTACGTTTTGTGCCAAGGTACCAGCACCGGCTCAGCTTACGGACACTTTATTTTTTACAAAACCACCATCACCATTCTGAATATCTTCCTTTGAAGTTACATTTTACTGTGTTTATTTTTGTCAACCAAAATCAATTTTATTCATTTCAACTTCTTCTTCTTCTTTGATTCTTAGCCGCGGGACCGTCAATGCAGTCAGTGGCCATTAACCCTGGCTGGTGGCGTCTTGTAGGACAACAACAAATTGATTCCACTTTGCTCGGTCGGTGGCCATCCTTCGTACAGGGCCCCAACTCTGGTTCATTCTTTGCATCTCAGCCTCCACAGTCCTCCGGCAAAATGTTTTTGGTCGGCCTCTCTTTCGTTTTCCTTCAGGGGTCCATATCATAGCTATTCTTGTGATGGCATCGGGGTCTCTTCTGAGGACATGGCCAACCCAGCTCCAGCGTCTGCCAGCTATGATGGTGTGCATGTCCTCTTGCTTGCTCCGAGTAAGCAGATCTTGGTTGGTGATGATATTCGGCCAAAAAATTCAGAGAATTTTTCTTCGGCATGTTGTGTGAAAAGAGAACAATTTCGACATTTCCTTCTCTGTAACTCTCCAGCTCTCCGCGCCATAGAGAAGCACAGAAAGCACACAGCTCTCATATAATCCTAATTTTGTGCTTGTGCTGTACTGAGAGGACTTCCAGATGTTGTTTAGACTAAAAAAGGCTGTTCTTGCTTTGTTCATTCTGTTGTTGATGTCTTTGCTTGCTCCGCCGTCTGGTGTTACTATGCATCCTAGGTTACTATGCATCCTATGCATCCTAGATGCCTTCACATACCTAGGATGCATTCATTTCAACCTTGATGATCAGATAATTCACCATGGAATTGAATATCATGTTTTATATGTAAATATAAATCACTAGTTAAGTTAATCAATTAGGGTGAGTTTATATATATATAAAGCAGCTATCAAATTAATATTTTACTAAATCACCTTCAACTGGCGGCTCATAAAATACCAGTCAAAACACATTTTCTCACCGAAGTGGGCGGAGAATACTAAGTTTATAACAACTTAGGTGACTCAGTAGTTATACTTGACAATCCAAAAATCCCTGTGAGAAAAAGGGAAGTGCTATCCATCTAACTGTTTATTTATATCTTGTCAAGAGTAATCGTGAATTGCAAATGTTGATACATTGAATCATAAACCTCATCTCTTTTAACCGATTTTTGGCCATTAGTGGACCACTATTGGCAAGAGTAGCGGAGGGGGAAATCACGTGGAACCATTAGAACATCTGGCTTTCAGGCATGATGCGCATGAATGTTCAGAGGTTTGTGGGGGGTTGGGGGAAGTGACGCAAGTATGACTAAAAAGGGGGGGGGTTTGACAGTAATAACGGGATTTCCACACATGGAGGTTGGGGGGTTTTGGGGAGTTGTCGAAGTTTTTGCTTCACCAGTGCAGTGGGTCCACCGATAAAATTTAATTGGGGCAGTTTCAGGGTCGTTATCGGGACGTGGGTGCAAAATCAGCTAGACAGACGTATAATCATTTGGTTTATTACAAGCTGTGGTGGCGAACTGGAAAGAGGTTTTGGAGACCGCAATGGTTGGGGACAAATGTGTGTTACTGGGGGCCCGAAAGGGGATCAAGAGATAGAACATGTTGACCTGCCAAGCATGGTCGTAGGAAAGGGGGGACTAAGGAGGGTTTGGCACATGGGGGGGGATGGTTATACCACATCCTGTAAAAATTTTAAACAAAAAAACTTCAATGTCAAACATGGGACAGTCATTGATAGTTATAGGAAAATAAATTACAGCAATGCAAGATAGGGGGAAAGGTTCTACTGCAGGGAGGGGTATGATGGAAACAAGAGAAAGCGAAAGGTTGTGTTACATGACTAATTCTTTTTCTAGGAAAGAATACCATGATTTGGCATGGGAATGTTGGACATTAAGAGAAGGTGATTAGGTAAAGTGGGGCAATGTGCAGCAGAAATGAGGGAATATAAAATCGAGGTTTGGGAATGTGTGAAACAAAGTGGAAGGGGGTAGACAGGAAGAAATCATCAAGGTGAATTGGTGCTGTTCAGGAATGAAGATGAGAGTTTACATCATCAGTGAAGGGGTAGTCTTAACTGTTATCTAAAGCAGAAGCACAGAAAGCACTAATTGAATGGGAAGCTGTTGGACCCAGAATAATAACAGCTACTTTTAAACAGCTAAAAAGAAAATTCATGTAATGTCATCCAATGTTATGCACCAACTAATGACAAAGAAGAGTCTGTGAAAGAAGCATTTTATACTAAACTACAGGAAATTATGGATAAAGTAAAAAGAAGAGACATCACAATTTTGATGGGTGACATGAATGCAAAGATAGGTACAGTCAACACTGGATTTGAAGAAGTCATGGGAAAACATGGGCTAGGAGTAATGAATGAAAATGGAGAGCTATTCGCAAACTTCTGTGCTTCATATCAACTGGCTATAGGAGGAAGCATGTTTCCACATAAGAGAATACACAAGGCAACATGGATATCACCAGACCATAGAACAGAAAATCAGAGTGATCATATATGCATAAACAAGAAGTTTAGATCATCATTGCAGGATGTAAAGGTATATAGAGGAGCAGATGTGGCATCAGATCACCATCTTCTGATAGCCAAAGTAAAAATGAAACTCAAGAGATATGCAACAATGCAAAATTATAGACAACAGTATAATGTAGGACAGCTAAGAAATCATGTATGGAATGAGAATGTGAAGAATATGGGGAAAAGGGAAAGAAACAAAAAAAGCATGGATAAACAAAGAAAACCATCAATAAGATAAAAGACAGAAAAAAAAGAAAATAGCGATTTAAACACAAGCAAAACAGAAGTTCAAAGCAAGGCTCAAGAAGTGTACACAGAAGCAAACAAAGAAGTAAAAAGAAGTATCAAAAGAGACAAGAGGAAGTATATTGAGGAGTTGGCAAGAGAGGAGAAGATGCTGCAGCCAAAGGAAATATGAGAGAACTGTATAGCAGCACAAAGAAGCTAACAGGGAAATACAAGCAAACAAGTTGCCTCATAAAAGACAAGAATGGGAAACTGCTCAGCAATATACAAGAGCAATGAAGAGGTGGACAGAATATTTTGGGGACCTTCTCAATAGACCAGCTCCACAAAACCCGCCCGACATCCAGCCAGCAGAAGAAGAGCTACAAATTAACGGTGAAAGACCAACGAAGGAAGAAATAAAGAAAGCCATAAAGCTTCTAAGAGATGGAAAAGCGTCTGGACCTGATGGCATTCCAGCAGAGGCCATCAAAGCAGATATCGACAGAGCTACAGAGATGTTATATAAATTACTTGGTAAAGTCTGGGAAAAGGAAGAGATACCAGCAGAATGGAAGGAAGGATATCTGGTTAAGTTGCTAAGAAGGGAATTTACAAGAGTGCACAAATTATAGAGGAATAATGTTATATCAGTGCCAGGAAAAGTATTAAACAGGATTATCCTTGAGAGATTAAAAGAGTCCATAGACAAGAAACTGAGAGATGAACAAGCAGGTTTTCGACAAAACAGATCATGTACAGACAGATAACCACTTTGAGAATAATAGTTGAACAAAGTCTGGAATGGAATTCACACTATACATCGGATTTGTGGACTACGAAAAGGCATTTGACAGTGTAGACAGAGAATCACTTTGGAAATTGATGAGGCATTATGGAGTTCCCTGAAGATCATTAATTTAATAAAGAAAACATATGAAGACATGACATGCAGAGTTCTTCACGAAGGACAGCTTACAGAACCGTTTGGGATAAGAACAGGAGTGCGACAGGGATGCCTCTTGTCTCCATTTCTTTTCTTGCTGGCAATAGATTGGGTTATGAGATCATGGGCAACACACAACAGAAATGGAATCCAGTGGACTCTGACTAAGCAGTTGGATGATCTGGATTTTGCTGATGACTTGGCTCTTCTGTCCCATAGCCGTAATCAGATGCAGGACAAATTGAAAAAACTCGATGAGAGGTAAACGACATTGGGTCTGAAAATACACAGGGAAAAGACTAAAATAATGCGAATAAATGCAGGTAATGATAACAGGGTTGAACTTGAAGAAACACCAATACAAGATGTAGAATCATACACATATCTTGGCAGTAATATAGACAAAGTTGGAGGGACAGACAGCGATATCAAAATAAGAATACAAAAAGCAAGAGGAGCTTTTATTGCATTGGGAAATATATGGAGATCAAGAGAAATCGGATCCAACACGAAAATAAGAATCTTCAACTCAAATGTGAAGTCAGTCCTATTGTATGGCTCGGAGACATGGAGAACAACAAAGACAACAACAAAAAAGCTACAGACTTTCATAAATGGGTGCTTGCGTAGAATAGAGGGATTAAAATGGTATGACAAGGTTACCAACGTGGAATGATGACAAGAACTAGACAAGTGCCAGTGGAACAAGAGATGAGAAGAAGACAATGGCGATGGATGTGACACACACTGAGGAAACCTGTTGATAGCATTACAAGGCAGTCCTTGTTCTGGAACCCCCAGGGCAAGAGAGGCAGAGGAAGACCAAGAAGTAATGGAGAAGAGAGTTGGAAACAGAGGTGAAAATTTTAGGGTTGGGGGTGTTTGTGTATTTTGTTTATGTGGTGTGTTTTTGTTTGGGTTTGTTGTATGGGGTTTGGGGGGGTGGGGGGGGTGGTGGGTGTGTGGGGTGAAGTGGGTGGGTTGAGGGTTTGGGTTTTATGGGGGGGTGGGGGGGTGGGGGGGGGGGGGGGGGGGGGGGGGGGGGGGGGGGGGGGGAGTAATAATAATGGGTGGTGGGGGTATAAAGTAGGGGGGGGTGTTTGTTTGGGGGGGGTTTTATGTGGGGGTGTTTGGGGGGGGAGGGGGGAATTAGATGGGGTCATGGGAAGGATGGAAAGTTGTAGGGGTGAATAGACACCCCCGAAGGAAATTTACAGGGGGGACGACGAAAGAATTAGTTTATTGAATGAGTGGGGTTTTGTATAATTGATTAATGGAATTTGTAGGGGGTTTTGGATGATGGGTTAGTTGTTGATTGGAAATAGTAAATGTGGAGATTTTTTGGGGTTATATTTGGGATATTTTGATGTTTAGATTTGATGGGAAATAGGGGGGGGGTTTAGGATGTGTAAATGGATTTATAAGAATTATTAATTTATTATTGTTTTTGGTGAAATTTGTTGAATTAGGTGGGAAAAACGATGGGGGTAAAATGTTGCAGAAGGTATAACATTATATGATATGATTGTCGATGTATTGGGTGATAGTAGAGGGAGTGTTTAATAATGGGAATTAGTGTTCGGATGGTTAAGGTGGTATGTGTAGCTCGTGATTATGATGGTGTCAACCATTAGTAAAAAATTGCTAAAAATAAATTTAGGTTTGTATGTGTTTTTTGTTGAATAGAAGTTATATTATAAGGGGAATTCTGGGATTCCCCGTATAGATAGCTGTTTGTTGATGGGTATTGCTAGAGTTATGTTTATTAATTACTGGGGGGTAAGTTATTAAATGAGGTATGGAGTAAGATTAAATGTACCGATTTGGTTATTACATGAAAGTAAGATGGTGGTGGCAGTAAAGTAGGTATTTAAAAGTTTGAATTTTTTTTAGTTATCAAGGTATGTGGTATATTTGATTAAGTTAATTTATGTGTGATAGATGTTTGTTGTTTTAATAGGACGACTGGTTGATGTGTGGTTTTAATGGCAAAATAGTGGTTATTGAAATTATTTGGATTGTTTATTTTGATTTGAGGGGTTCCTATTAGCTGTTTAGTTTTGTTATTGTAGGTGGTAAATTATATTATATGAAAGTTTTAATTTGTTAATGAGTATTTGATTCAAAATAGCATCCTTATTGTGGTTTTAGTTTAAGATTGGTTTTTTTTTGAAAAATTTTGGTGTTATTGATTAGGAGTGATGTTGGATTTAGTTGATAGATTATGTTTATTCTAGGTTAAAATATTAATTTTATTGGGGGTTATATATTTTTGAAATAAGCGATTTTTTTAATTGGAATTGTATTGGCGTTATGTTTAAGATAATGTGTTTAGCTGTTAGTAGTCTTTAACAAATTGCAAGGATAAGTTTGGTCAGTAGAATATTAATGAGTAAAGAATAAAAATAAGTGTAAGAGTAAGTTTAAATATTTGGTATAAATGTCATTTGGGTTTCACGGTAAGTGTTGTAACGTTGTGCTATATGTTGTAATAAGAGTCGTCGACACTGTTGTTTTCCATAATTAATCAAGGTTTCTGGATGATTGGTGCATAAAAGACTATTATTTATGTGAAAAATGAATATTTTGAAAGCAGATTAAAATGGACAACCAAGTTGGATTGTGAAGGATTAACATAAGATATATTGGCAGTTGGGGTGATTATTTTTAGTTGGTATTATAAGTAGAAGTTGATAGCAATGTGGTGCGTGAGAACCTAGTAACAAATTACCCTAAAAGTTTTTTGGTGATAAGGAGAAATGTTTTGTGGAATAGGCAATGACAGACATATTTGTTGGGGAAGTTCTAACTATTGAATCCTATTATAATCTGTGGAGGATAATTATTTCCGTGTAATTGCGATGGTAATTAGAGATTTTATTTTAGGTGGAAGGGGTGGTGTTATGGGGTTAAGGTTAATTTTTATGCAACATTTAATAAATTATTTTTTGTAAATATAAGTTTGTAGGTTAGTTAAATACACAGTGGTGACGAGTTTTGTTTGTTTATTATATTTAGGTATCGTGTTTGGTTTTGGTTTTGTGGTGGGTGTGGTAGTAAACGTCATGGATGAGCATTGGATTTAAAAGGTATTTTACCGGGTTCTGACAGATATTTGGTCAGGGAGTGACAACTGTAACTAGTTGGCGTAATTTTTGGGGTTTTATTCGTAGTAGAGGGGTTTTTGGGATGTCGAGTGATTTAATTTGTGGTAGTGGAGCTATATTTATATTTTATTGTAATTTTAAAAAGAGGAAATAATTAAGAGTATATGTATAGGTGGTTAGTGGGATTTTTGTTGGTTCAGAGGAAAGTATATTAGTTAGTTTACTTTTATCGATGACAAGTGGTAAAATAGAATTTAGAAGTAGAATTTATGTGTTAGTAGAGTATGTATTACATGACAAATTTGTATTAATATGTATAAGTTATAAGTATGTATGTGTATTTGTTATAAGATATGGTGTAATATAAATTGGTATTGATTTGTAGTGATTTGTTAAAATATTCGATAACCTAGTTTATTAATTGTTTGTTGAAAATGTATGTTACAAAAGTTATTTATGAAATGTAGTGTGTATTTAAAGTTATGTTTTTGATTGTAGTGTGTGAGTGAGTTAAGTGTTTGTGATTTGAAAATTATAATGGTAATTGTTATTGTGGTTTACCCTAAATAAGTGTGCTTCCTTATGGGAATTATCTTTAGATTTTATGTTGGTGTGATGGAACACGAAGGTTGTTGATCTGTTTGGGATAAGGAGTGAAAGTTGGTCCTACTCATTGGTGATTGTGCGTTTATTATATGTTATATTATTATAGAGTGTCCTTACTGGTCTTTAAGAGTGCCATTTGTAATCCTGTTTTGATTTTTTTATCTATTTGTCCACAATTGTTTGCAAATTAGAACTGATGGTAATAGCTGATTAAGTCGATGGGTGTCATCGTTTATATATTTGTTGAAAGATGAGTAACATAGGGAGTAGCTCCAGGCTTACCGTATAGTTGTCTTAGCTTCGTTTTTGTGGTTTTAAGGTTGAGTCCACCTATTGGATATATTAGAGAATTTATGTTGCTTGCTTTAGTGTTGTGTGTTTTGTTTTATATTTTATGTTGGATTTGCGCAATTTAATTGCGCTGGGACCAATCTGGAATCATATTGTATTTCTTAAAGAGTATATTTTGTTGATACTATTTTTTCCACTAGAATTATGTTAGGTTGCTGTTTAGTTGTTGTAATGTGAGTAACCCCCCCCCCCATGACATGCTATCTGAACAATTGTTTTTGTTTGTGTAAGAGTTGGTAAGGTGCTCTTAGTATAATTAGAAGGTAAAAATGGAATTAATCTTAAGGTATGTTAATAATGATATACGTATGTTAAAAATTTTAAGATTGTAGTCTGTTGCATAGAATTTTTTTAAATTATATTTTTAAATTTTAAAGTATAATAGCATAGGTAATCTGTAAGGTATATATATAGTTATTCAGAGAGTTAATGTTGTTTTCAATGTTTTGTGCGTTGAGAATATTTCATGAATTTTTGTGATACTATGGTTTATGCAAGGGATCTACAATTTGCGATCTCTATTTCGGAAAATTAACTCGTAGATTTTTCAGGTTCCGATGGATACATTTTTTGAATTATAATTTGTTTCGAGGTGCTAAAAGTATTAAGGTCTTTTTCAGGCTTATGGAAGTTTTGTAATAGCTTTGTAGTTTTTTTCGAAAGTATTTTGCCTTGTTTATTTTTTACTGGTTTTATTTATGTTTTGTGTATGCGGTAATGGATAAGTTTATTCTGTGATTTTGAGTTTCTGTATTATTTGCACAGTTTATTGTTAGAATTTTATCTTTTTAAGGTTTTTAGGCTTATGGAGTTAAAAAGTTATGTGAGAAATAATCTTTTTTCAAAAAAATAATTTATTTTGTTTTAATGTTTGTTTTTTATTTTTTATAGGAAACAGATGTAGGCTTTGAACCGAGATTGTTTTTTTATTGGTGTTTGAGGAAGGATTAACACTTTGTTATTTGTATGTTAGAAGGTATTTGTATTATTTTTTATTGTTAATATATTGTATGTTTAGTATTATGACTGTTAATTTTCTGTAGTTTTTAGTCAGTGTTACTGACTTTAGTAATTGTGGTGTTAGGGGTTTGTTGTACTGGGTATTCAGTGAGGTGAGAGTGTTTTTTTTCATTTGTTGCGGGATAGAGGTGTAAAGGGGTATTTTTTGGGATTGGTTGTAGATTTTTTAGTAGGTTACATGATATATTTTTTTTTGTTTGTAATTTTAGTTTGTTTTAGTTTATTATTAGATGTTTTTGGATGTTTTATTTAATTGAATTTTATTCTGGCTGGGTTAGTAGAAGAAGCACTTTTCAAGCTATTTTTTTTTGTTTTTTTTCTTTTTTTAAATAAAAGTGCATGTTTTTTTGGTTGTTGAGTGGATTATTTTGCAGTTTCATAGTTTTGGTTTGTTGGTTTCAGTTTTGGGGGTATTGATATGATAGTGAGGTAAGGTGGATGGGTGCCTTTCATTTTTTATTTATTAATAAGGGAGCTAGTTTATTTTTATTTTTACTTGGCTTGTAATTGATATTTATTTTTTTTTGGACATGCGGCCGGTGTTATATTTTTTTGGTTTTCCGTTTTTTTTTATAGTTGCGGATTTTTTGAGGTTGGGGCCATTTTTTTTATAGGTTTTCGATCAGTACTCAGGACTCAGGATGAAATGAGGGTATTGAATCTTAGCTCACGGCGTTGCTTGTGGATTTAGGATAAATGAAAGTGTTGGGAGAAATAGTTAAAGGGGTTTGAGTTTCGTGTTTTGAGCATTATATTGGTAAGATTGATGGGGAGAATGTAATCTTGTGAATGGGTTGAGTGTACGATGTTTGAATAATTTTGAGAGGGTTGATTGTCTTTGATTTAGAACAAGTTGTTTATTGAGTATAAGGGGGGTTATGTTTTCAAGGTGAGTGAGAGGTTGGGTTTATAGATGTTTTGAACTTAAAAGGTGTTCATTTGAGATGAGTTTTAGTGGGGAGTATAGTTTGGTGGAGTGGAATTTATTCAGGATTTTAATATTTTTATATTTGTTATCCTGAAGAAGTAATGACAGTATAGGGTTGTGGGTGATCATGTGACAATGAAGGGAAATGATGAGTTCATATTTTCATATATGAAGTGGGAAGATCAGTGAGTTGGTGAATTTGTAGTTGGCTTCTGTATAGAATTTGTTTATAATATTAAATGGTTGTAATTTTATTGTTGGTTTATTTGGGCATTTTTTTAAATATGGTTGAGTGTTTCACTCAGCTGGTTCCTATTTTTGGATGAGCATTTTTAGGTTTTTTTTTTTTGATGTGATGGTTGCATGTCGATGTAAGGTTTCGGGATCAGAAGAGTATTACACAATTATAGGGTTAAGTTGGTTATAATACTGTGTGCTTGATTTTTTATAGGGTTTTCACGTTATCTTGCTTTGGGAAGTTGTCATGAGTGGTATGTTTTGTGTTGTATTTCATGTTTGGTGGTTATGATTGGGTATAGTAGCTTCACAATGAATCATAATAAATTGTATATATTTATTATGGTGAACCGTTACAAATAAAACATTACAAATGGGGGGTGATAAGGTTCTGTGTCAGTAGGTTTTAACTTTAATTTGGTTCGTTTCATGGAGAATGTTAGAAAGGTTTTTTTACAAAATTCGTTTTATGGTTGTTTCTTACAATTAATACTTTTCTTGGTTAAGTTTTCTTTTTTATATTTTTGGTCATTGAATGTGAGTTTTATAAGTTAATCATTGCGTGGCTATCAAAGTTTGTCTACTTTGTTATTGTCTATGGTATAAAATTTATTAAGTGCTGTGTGGTTGTAAATTTTTTATATAATGTTATTTATAGTGAAGTATTGCTGTGTTGTTGGGGTAATAGGGTTTTTCAGTAATGTAACTTTGTTTTTTTCATGTGAATTTTTAGTTTTGGTTTAGGTGTTTTTTTTTGATTTTTTATCATTATATAATGATTTGAGTTATTTGGGTATTATATTTTTTATGTTTGTGTAACTTTCTCCCATTAGGTTTTCCAGTTGGAGAGATTTATTGGTGGTAATGTTCCAGAAAACAGTATTTGGCATTTTAATTTTACGATAAAAATTACATTTCCGTTTTAAGTATAATTAATAAAGATATGTGTTTAGCATGTTATAAATTGTTTGGTTGTTCTATTATTGATGAATAGAAAAAATTCATAGAGTACTTAAGTTGGGATATTAAGATATCATCTTGGTTGTAAAGTAGTTTGTAGGCTAAACGTTTAATTAATTAGATTACATATATTATGTGTGTTTTTACACAAAATGGTATAAAAAGAAATATTGAGGTTGAGGTCATTGATGAGTAGGTTTTTGAGGGTGAAGGGGCTGGACCATTTTCAGGAGCATGCTTGTTAATTCATTTAGCGTAATGCGTTGATTAATGTTAAATTGTATTATTTATTTTGGCAGTCAAATATTTATTTCCTTTTTGCTGTGTTTTATCTTTGTTTTGTGTGTATTTTTTGATAATCTAATTGGAGCTTTTTATTTAGTATATTGGGGAATATATATTTTAGTTTTTAGTATATTGCGTCTTTATTTTGTATGTAATTTTCATTTTTGAAGCTATCTCTATTTCTTTTAATATACTTGTATTTTGAAGTTACATTATTGATAAAAATGACTGCTAAAGTTTATTTTAGCGTCAGAGGAGCGATTATATTTTGTAGATTGCATATGTAACAAATAATTAATATATGATAAGATAAATAAAGTAATATAAACATAAATAAATAAAATATATTATTTTTATAATTAATTACTGATGATTGATTGATTCATAAACTATTATTTTCATTAAAATGATTACTTTTAATTAAAGTATAGGGGATATTTTAAAAAATTATAGAAAGATATTTAATGCAATAGTTTAAAAGTAATATCGGAGTAGATGGATAGATATCTTTGATAATTTAAATCGGAATTTATAGAAAGAAATATATATATGTTATATTGTTTTTTGATGTTATTGAATGGTTGTTATGTTACTAGTGTATGAAATTGAGGTCGTTTTATAGGTTGTGTTTTAGAAGATTTATGTTAGTTAGTATGTTATGAGTATAATAAGATCTAGATAAAATAAAATGTGAAAAGGATTAAAATTAAATATATTTATTTTTTGTACTTTATGAATATAAAAGGATGATTTTAAAATTGTGTGTGCAGGTATTTAGTACACAGTAGAGATTTTTTTAAATTGATTGTAATTATAAGTATGATAAGTATTAATTTTTGGGTATGTTGATTTGAGTATTGTAAAAATTTAAATTGTGATTATATTATATTTGTAATTAATTTTTGTATTCTGAGCCATGATTTCTATGGGTCAGGGAGGTGAATAAGTGGATTTTATGAGTCAAATCAAGAGATAAAATGGAGTGAGTACAGTGGGGGGGGGGGGGGTGATTATAGATATATTAGGGAGTGATAAGATGAGTTGTATGGATAATAAGATAAAAGTATTGTGGGGGGGTGTTTGGAAAATGGGTGATGGAATGGGGTGTGTGAGTTTCATCTGTATAGTTCTTGGAATTTGATTCAAGGTTTTTTAAAGGTGGTTGGAATAGGGAGGTAAAGGGAGGGGTGTCATGTGGTGGTTTAAAATAGGTAGGTTTATTGGGGAGTGATGGTATGAGTGTAAGTAAGGAAGTATTGAAGAGTTTGAGTGATTAGGAAGTAAGAAAGGTTTGGGGAGGTGGTAGGAGTGGTAAGGAGGAAAGGATTGGGAGTGGGTATGTTAAGAAAAAGGGCATGTATTGTGGAATTGGTTGTATTGTGGAAGTATAAAGGGGTATGGGGGGAGGTGGTTATGAGATGGATATAGTATTAAATGATGGGAGAAGTTTTCGAAGAAATTTATAAATAAGGAGTTTTAGCTGCAATGGGGATAGATATTATGAGTAAAAGGGATGAATAATTTGGGTAGGTTCAGGGTTAATATTTTTGTTTTGAGGTTTGGGTTGACTGGTGGTTTGAGTTGTGTTTATGGTGTAAATGTGATGAGGCGTTGTACTTAGATGTGGGTTGTGTATTATGGAGGTTTGGAATAAGAGCTCAGTTTGAAACGAAAGTTTTGTTAATGGATATGGATTTTCTTTATTATTGGGGTATTTTTAGGCTGGATTGTTGAGTAAAGGGGGTTTGTCTTTTAATAAGTATTTACTAGATGTTTATATGTTTCTGGGGTCTAATGGCGTCTTATCAATGGGGTCAATGGGTGGTTGGATAAAAAGGTTTATATTTTCCTTATTTTTTGAAACAGTGCTATCGTTGGCCTTATATATGAAAAATAGTGGGGGGCGTGATATATGGTATGAGACATATGTATTATTGGCTATGGGGGGCACAGCGTAGCTAGCAACCATTTTTGCTGTGGAAACCCCCACTTTTTCAAAAATAGGATTGGGCTAATTTTTGTTACATATCTGAGATTTTTAACAGAGTATTGTTAAGTATGGACCGCGCCTCCCAAATTAACCTGGGCCCCTAATTTGGGGTAGTGGGGGGGCTGTCTAGTGTGCGAATTATTAAAGTCGGTAGTGTGTCGACATGGTTCTTTAGGGTGATGTATGGATGATTTGGTAAAGAGTGGTGAATAATAAAAGTAAAGTGGGTTGGTTTGTATGGGTGAAGGTATGTGATGGAGTTGTATGAGGTGGAATAAAAAAGTGTTGGGGAGTTGGTATTGTGGGAAGTAATAAAATTATAGGTGGGTGTTTGTATGTAGGTATGGGATGGGATTTGTATGAGTTGTAAGTAATAAAATTTCAAATAGGGGTTTTGATGTGTGTAGGTGTGGGGGGGTAAGGGGTGGTGTTTTATGGTAGATGTGCGTGTTATAGTGGTATCTATTGTAATTGTGTCATAGTGGAGTAGCCCCATTTTCTTGGGGGTCGTTTGGTTTTAAGTTTCCCACATATTTAGGGGTCTGGGGTTTGTGAGAAGTTGTATGTTCTTATTTTTAGTATTGTCGTTTTACTGGTCTTAAACGGAATAGGGTTATGGCCTATGTTTCATAGCCCTTGGGGGAGAAATCGAATGGAAATGGGGTGGGGTTTAGTGACGTACTTGCGAGTATTTTTTCCAATTTTCTTCAGCGTTTTTTTTCTAAGTGTTTATTTCCCCCGTTCTAAATGGTCCAGATTTTAGGTTGGGTTTAGAGGTATTGTTCAGTTATTGAGCTGTATGTTTTTATATATTTTTTCTTTCAGACCATTGTTAGTGGTGTTCTAGGAGTGAGTAGTATTTTTTTTTGGGGGCGGGAGTTAATTTTTTTTTAAATTTCGTTTTTGATGAAACTAAGGTAGATCCCACATGTAATTACTGGTGATACCTACATATACCTTTATTAGTTGGGAATGTATATGTTATCTTTAGTTTTATTTTAAGAAGATTGAGAATTGTTTAATGGTGGGGTTAGTTCCTTTTTTTATTTGAGTATTCCTGTCAACGCCTAATATGACGTAAAATAAAAACTTAAATATTCAGGTTAAGTTATCGTTTCTCTTTAATTACTTTATACCAAAGTTTTAGATTAGGGGTTCTTATGTATTTCTGAACCTTCACTTTCAAAGATCCTTCCTTGACGAAAAAAGTTATGCCTTGGCCGTAACGAATTTGTTATTTCTTATCTTTTTGTCCTCGTTAAGACGAAAACCTTATTTAAGATTTTCCATTTTACATCCGTTGGTACTGTGTCCAGTCTTACAGATGAATAATGCCATAACTACTAGCATGACTTTAAAGGTAAAACTATGTCTAACTTTGGTGGTATATTATTTACTACCCATATAGTTTTATATATCGCTTTATGTGCTTAGCTATATGTATCCTTGTCCCTTCCCGCCGTACCAGCCCCATTGTATATGATGGCCTATGGGTGGGGATTGGGTAAACGTTTGGCTTTAGTGAGGGGGTACAATGACTGGGGGCCAGAGCATTGGTTTTAGGATTTGTTTTAAACAACAGTCAAAGTAATAATGGAGTTGTTAGTTTTTGTGTTAGTTCAGACCCATAATGATGGACCCTCAAGATGAAGTGATTTTGAAATAGATATTGTTTTAATGAGAATTAGGTGGAAGTTTAATGGGTTATATTAAATGTTTAATGAAAATGTTTTTTGTTGTTTTAGTTAGATGGTTTAGTGAATAAAGGGCGTTGAGCTCTTGGTTCGATCAGTATATGTGATGAGACAAGCTTTAACAAAATGGGGGATGAAGTTATGTGGTTGATTTTGCTGATAGTGCTGTTATGGATATACTTAGACTTTGATGTTTTGTATTTAGAATATAGACACACTAGCAAATGGAAACAAAGTGTGTTTAGCTTATACTGTAGTTAGCAAAACTTATGAAATCTTATGCGTGAGACAATGATAATAGAAGTTTAATAGGGAATTGGGACATAGTGTGTAAGGAATTGATGCACCACCTCGCTCCAAAGCCACCTGTTTTATTAATCGGCAATGCGCCCCATGTGACCCGAGTTTATTTTGTGAATTCAATCAAAAATTGTAAGCCTTTATCAGACTGTAATATGATTAACGGGGGACATAATTTAAATGTATACATCATGTAGTGAACCCTTGTTGATGTTTTCATGCAGGTAGGAACTTCTGTCAAATAACCCACCCCATTCAAGTTTGCTTGTAGGGTAAATTATAAAGTATATTTATGATTTTTGGGTATTATCACCTCTAGTCAAAAACTGATTTTACATATCAGTTTGTGATCAAATGTTAATCAATATTAAAATATGTCATTTGCTTCTAGACATATTCATTAATTTGAGCGGAATTTTTTTGAATTTCAGCTACTTATAATAACTGTAATGTATTCAATTTAAAGGGGTGGAAAAACGGGGAAATTTTTTTTATAAAAACTTATTAATGCGTCAACATTTCATGGGGGGGAATATATAATTATTTATGGGGTGAATTGTTTTGGAAATGTAAATTTTTTTTTGTGGCCGGGGGGATACTTTAAGGGGGTAGGGATTAATAATGGTTGGGATTTTTTCTGTTTGGGGGGGGGGGATCTAGTGGTATTAGGAATCTATATTCAAGGTTAGTCCTTGTATTTAAATGTGTGGGTTTTATATTAAGGTTTCAAAGTGGGGATACTATCGATTTTATTTTGATTTAAGGAATTCTAAGTCGATATATTGTTGGGGGGACACAGGGTGGGGGGGGGGGGGGGGGGGGATGTCAAGCTGTCTGTTTGTGTTCTGTAGGATGCACTCGATTAGATATTATTGGGGGGGGAAGATGGTGTTTTCCGGCGAATGTTCCAATAGAATGGGGGGCATTGTTTATTCCGGCATTTCAAAATCAAAAAATCAAATGCGGCGACTAGGCACTGTTAAGGTGGGGACGTTTTTAGGATATATCCTGAGTGTTTAAAATATTAATTTTAATTATCCACGCGTGACCTCTTTATAATATAAAGACGTATATTGTTCCGGCTGCACCTATTGCCCCAATTTATTTTGGTGCGACATGTTTTTTCTTGGCATAATGTAACTTCTGCAAAGATGTTTAAGACAGGTTTTATTCCCAATTATCGCCTTTATTGGTGTATCCGCCCGACATTGTTTGTCTTTTTCATTGTACGGCACAAGACAGCTTGTGTAAAGGATCAGCAGGGCTTTTCATGGGGTCAAAATGTTAGGACCGACACGTTTCGGTGAGGTGGTCAGGGGGATTCCAAAGCGTGGATAAGGGGGTGTCCGTCTGATGGACTGGGTTTTGTTATGCTATACCATTCAATCTGTTTTATATACGTTACAGGAGTGGTAAAGGAGATGTAAAGGGACCTGTTATAGCAAATACTTCTGGGGGGAGTGGAGAGTTAGAGACTTATTACTAGGGGTTACAGCACAGAGAGAAAAACAATGGTGCACAAAATATGCCACACAATTAATGAATGAAAGGAAAAACTTATGCCAAAATTAAAAGCGATGTTGAGAGGGAAGAGAAAAATGAAGAAAATAAGTGGATACGGGGTGGGCGGTCTTTATTGGGTTTGAGATCGTAACAAAAAACATTAATTGGTTACAGGGTGTTGTTTTTTGTTTTCTTTTTGCTTTGTTTTTCTTTATTTTGGTGCTGTTGTTTTTCTTAGGAACGGAACACAGTTTCGAACAATTTTTGGTTAGCCCTATTTACGCGTATGATGGGACAGGGATATGAAGGTCAGCTTCGCATATCGGCAATTGTACTTATTATTTGAGTTGATAAACACTATATATCTAATTACAAGAGGGTTCAGTGGTAGATACGGGGGTATTTTTAAATATTAAAATTTAAAAAAAAAATTTGCGTTTTAACTAGACGACAAAAAATCGGGGACTTTGTTTCACTTTATTCCACAAACTTGTTTCCAATAATTTAGGATAAAATTTTACCTTTGGGTTTATCGCTGGTTTTAGCCCATGGACAAACACCAACTGACACACTCAACGAATCAACTAACACAGCGACGGTGACACCTTGGGGTAATCCGAAATTAATTGTTCATGGGGTAAGTTTAAAACGTTTTCAAAGTAATAATTTGTAGAATAGCTCTCGTTTGCACCGACAGCGTAATCGATAAGTCACGAACTTTGTTTGGCATAATTTAGGGTTTTAGTCTCGCCGATTTACGCACTTTCGAGAGGTTCAAAGAGGTGGGGGGAGTGTCCTTTGAGGTAAAGAATGCATTATAGGTGTTTGTAAAGCAGGGGAGTAGTGAAGGACCAATATGGGTTTACATGGTAACAGCTTGCTGGGGGTACATGAAAATGGGGTGTGGGTTAATTGGAATACTCGTATTGGGACTGTTATCACAAGTTTTTAATTGAGTTTTTTTTTTTTTCCTCAATAAAGGGTTAAACTTTTTTATATTTCTAGATCGTGTTTTAATGTTATGAAAAAAAAAATTTGAATACAAGATTTTAAACGGACATGGAAGTCAAATCAAGGTCAGTGGGTGTTTATAACTTCGGAGGGCGTAGGCGAATTATGCCTTCGTCAGTTCAGTTGTTGATATATACCAAAACCGGGGAAAAAAAAATGGGGGGGTCAACAATGGATTTGAGGTGATTCTCTTTAGAAAACCGACTCTCTAAAGTACGATTTGACAAAATTCCATATCTGGCATTCATGTTGTAGAGAATTGAATTTGATTAGTTTTAATTTTTTTTTCTTTTCAAGGGACTATTCTTCATTACACAACGGGACAACTCAACGCGCTCCGATTTCCCTTTAGATCACGCCAAGTGCTCTCAGCTTGCACGGAACTGTAGAGCTGCGAGAATACACAATGTGTATATATGTGAAATCACGATTCTTTAAATAATTATGTGGTCAGTAGGGTTTTTAATTTTTAGATTTTTTGAGGGAAAAGCGGCCTTAGGATACTCTTTACGATTTCCAAACTTGCCGTTGAATTTTTAAGTTGCGCATGTCATCACGGACACCTCCCTAAAATTTTCACTCTTATCTGTTGGTATAATGACCTCTGATCTCACAACCCAGTGAGGAACTCATGATGGTATTTTGGACACTAATTGGGGACCACAGGGTTTGAAAAAATGTCAATAAAACTTATGTTTCCTGATACTGGGAATCGAACACCGGTTTACTCTTAAGATTTCGAGGCGAGTCATATAATAAACTCCGACCCCCATATGGAGTTGAATAAGTGAACAATATGTAACTTTTATCTCTGGGCATGATTGTGCTTCTGGCACTTCTATTTCAAAAACGGGAATGAAAAACTTCAAACTAAATTTATGTTTACCGTAAGTCAACTCTACTTCAAAGAAAATATCGCGGTCCTTCTTATGCAATTCGGGGGGTAGGGGGAGTTCGGTTGTTATGAAAGCTCTTCTTAGATTTTTACTGGGATCGTGTAACAAAATAAATACTTTAATCGGTGGGATATCGGGACCGAAGAAAAGTAGTGAGTTTGAATGTAGTCAGCGATCATTGCTTGATTGCCTTGCGACAGGGTAGCAAACAAGATGACCAATGAACCCTCTACTTCCACCTAATGGTGGTCCTGGAAAAACAGGTGATTCTATGCAGTCTGGATGGAGAGAGTGGATCGAAAGTGGGAAGGCAAACCCGGTCCCAAAATATATTTGGCCAATGGCAAACGATTGGGGACATATTCAGCAGCACTTGAATGAATCTCTCCGCAAAATTACACCAGTTGCCATTACACTTTTAAATGGTCAATGACACCATGGTCCCATCGAATCCAGGTACGGACGAATCAGATTCCTGCTCCTCTGGACATTTGATAGTCCGAGAACAGCTTTGAGAACTCGTTCTTATCACGCATGGGGTGTCTAAAAACGCAGCTGTTTTAAACTTGCTTTGTGAGGTACCTTTCCGTCAATTTGTTCTATTTTGGTTTCTCCATCTTATTCCTATTTTTTTCTATTTTTCTGCCGCCTTCTATAAATATGTATGAATATATAAATACACTGTTTTTAAATATGTCATGATGTTTTTATTTCATATTTATTTATCTCACAAATATTCTGTCTTTCTTATTTCCAGTCCCTCATAATATTATATTTGGGTAGTTTATTGTTACAGTTGCGTTCGTTAATGTTCTTTGTATGTATGGACGTACATCCAGTGTGGTGCCACCCTCATTTCCTTTTTCGGGGCAAGTCGTCCGTTGCGGGAGCAAAAGTGGTAGGACTTCGATACCCTTCAGGGATAGTACTAGTTTTAATTTTTTATATTTATTTAGGTTCCTATGTGTTATTAGCCTTCACTTTTTTCCTTTCCTGTACGATAGGCTTGTGGCCGTAACGTTGGTATTTTCTTTGTCTTTTGTCCTGTAAGACGGAATCACCTTTTTTCGATTTTTTTTATAACACCCATCCCAAAAATGCCGTTTGCTGAAGTTCATACGTTGTTGTGTCGGCCGAAATATTGGACTCAAATATCGCCAGTTTTGCTGTAAACGGACGAATAACGCAACCAATGTCCTTGTTCAGGGACAGACGATGGAAAAACGAATAAATTACTTAAATGTGTACGTGTTTGTTATTTTTTCCTTTCAGGAGTCTTATACAGATCTACCAAATTGTCTCTGCGATTTTACTTGTTACATCTAGGTCGACGGTTGCCGACATCTGAACAAACCACAGAGTTTTAAGCTATCCATTATTTTTTATCACATGTCTCTTTCTGCGTAATTTTAGCTCTTATTTTTACCGCGGGGTTCCGATGATTTTCAAGTGCTCATTACTTACTTATCACGTGCCCAATGAAGGACTGATTTATCTTCTTCTATTTGCTATTATATTTTTTTGTTCATTAGCTGATTCCTCGTGATTCTTTGTTAGTTAATCACTGTCCAATCGTGAATTATTTATTTCCTTTGAGAGGTATATCATTATCAAAAGCTACACACATACATCAATATGGCGCTTGCCGTAGAATAGTTTGGCATTTCCCAATGTTTTACACCGCATTGGCCAGCAACTGATTGTTGATAAACATTTATCCTCATGATAATCTAAAGATAGATCGACCGTATATGAAACCATGTTAATAATTGTCTATACACACTTCCACTGTTGTTGATTAACCACATTCATAGTTCAGTTTTAATTACGGTACTGTTTAACCATTTTCTAAATTATCTTTCATTTGTTTCTATATTTATTTCCAATATACGTCAACTCGACTACTGCTTTGAGAACTTTCAAGTGGACATCTGAGAGTGTATTTGAAGAAGAAAAGGCAGAAGTAAAAAAAAATCATGACAAAGTCACAAATGTGGAACTGATGACAAGAACCAGACAAGTGGCCTCCAGTGGAACAACAAGAGTGTGAGAAGAAGACCGCTGGCGACCGGATATGACACACATTGAGGAGACCTGTTGATAGCATTACAAGGCAGTCCTTGTTCTGGAACCCCCAGGGCAAGAGAGGCAGAGGTAGACCAAGAAGCACATGGAGAAGAGAGCTGGAAACAGAGGTGAAATAGATGAGGAAAACATGGAAAGAACTTGAGTGGATGGCACAGGAACAGAAGACTTGGCATGTGTTTGTTGATATTTCTCCTCAGCTCCTCGGGGAGCTAAAGTGTATTGATCGATGATTGATTGATCGATTGATTGAACTTATGGTATCCTTAACTAGGTAACGCAGCTTTCAATATCGAGTAGTAACAGGTGTTTATTTTAACTTGTCATTAGAGGAAGGTTCTTCACATGAATTAGTTTATTGTATAAAAAGTTGATTTGTTGATCGTTAGAGAAAAGTTGTTTGGTTGATCGTAAGAATATCTGAACTATGTAACAGCTTTCAATATAAGTAGTAATAGCTGTTACATTTTTAAGCTGCCATTAAGGGGGCTTCTTCTTTAGGTATGAAGTACTTAGTGTACAAAAGTTGATTGAAATAATCGGACGGCCTAACACTATTTAAAGTGCCTTCTAGATTATCACAAAGTGAATACTACAGTCAATAACGTTATGAAATGGCACTCAAATGTAAGTCACACCAGGGTAATGAAGGATTGGTCAGTAGGACATACTAAAGACAAGGTGTGGACTTATTTATTTTAGTGTTTATGACGATATTATTTTCGTTTACATTTTCATTTCTCCCTTCTGCCGTATATTTGGTGGTTGAGGAATTTGAATGTATGTACATCAGTTATTCGGCCTTCAATGGTACCTTGTGCTATAAGGAAAATTCTCCGAATCTTTTAGACTCGAATACCATCACCAAACCAAGAACTACTTACTCGGAGTAACGAAAAGGACACGCACACCATCATAGCTGGCAGACGCTGGAGTTGGGTTGGCCACGTCCTCAATATCTAAGAAAGCTCCGATTACCATCACAAAAACAAGTGTGCTATCATGGATCCCTTTAAGGAAAGCGAAAGAAAGGCCAGACCTAAAAACAACTTGGCCGAGAACTACGTGGAGGCCGAGATACAAAGAATGAACCCAGATCTGGGGCACTGTACGAAGGATGGCCGCCGACCCGAAAATAGTAGAAGCAGTTTGCTGCTGCCCTACAAACGCCACCATGCGTGATGGCCACTGACTGCTTTGACATGTTCATTTGGCTGAGGCCCTCAGAAGAAGAAGAAGACATAGTTATAAAGACCCTTTACCAAGTGGTCTGGTGATTTTCTTAACTGTACTGTCTCAAAAACAGCCTCATATATGTGTTATTTCCTCAATACGAAGATTGGGGGTGGGGGGGCGGGGTGGGGGGGTCGGGGAAGGGGGGGGAACGGGGAAGGGGGCTAAGCATTTCATAATCATGATAATAATGCTTCAGTAAGAATAATAGGGGGAAGACACATACGCAAGGAAAATGGAATCCATTCTCAAGTGCTTATCTGAGATATTTCTCTTTCGAGATGAAATCCACCTTCCTGATTCGAATCAGTACTAACATGTATAGGAGGCTAAAGATTTTTACACGAGCCACTTATGAGATCCATATATATCTGTCTAACATTTCTTTATTTTACATATAGCAAGGTATCGTATGACCCGAACCGATGCTGTGTCAATATAAGCATGTTGGTGACCGCTCGGATAACGGTAAGGCAAATGCGCAAACGGGACTCATTTTTCAAAATCTGTCCGCCCTACAGGTTTCTATGTACTTGTTTTAGCCTTGCATAATGCACGGGAATTTGAAGTGAAAGAGTCCAATTTAGATATGCATATCACAGAATATTGGTAGTTGATGTGGTTTTGTAAGACTATCTTCATGCTTGTCGCTGACAACAGAATTCCTTAGTGCTCCGATCTCCTCCCTTAGATCACACAAGGAGGATCTCAGCATAGTGCACGAACTCCGTATCACCGGCAAAAATCCCAATGATTGTATATAGGAATCCACATTTCTATAAATATTTGTGATGTGGTGGTTAAGCTTTTCTAATTTTTAATTTTGCCAGGGCAGTGGCCTTCCAGAGTGACCCCACTCTTTACGATTTCCAACTGCCATGGGATTTTTTAACGTCCTCAACTTCCATCACGGGACCTCCTATTTTTCGGAGCCTTATCCGAGAACGTTAGGCATCCGATCTCACTACCGTGAGCCAGGGGGAGTATGACATCATTAGGACCACTGGGTTCTGAAAAAAAATGTCCATACATAGAATATTTCCACAACTGGGAATTACGAACCTGCCGGTATCTCCAGAACTCGAGGCGGAACGCCATACCTCTTAGTCACTCCGACCCTTCAAAAATCAAATGAAGTATACTTAGTTGACCAAGTTGTAAAAAGGCAAACAACATTTAGCAGTAAAATAGCATAGTGAATATTCCCAAGTTCAAAACGCCTACTAGTACTGTCATTATTTAAGAACTTTGCATAATGTACCAAGCAGGCTATTCTAGATGTAATGAGTTACCATCAATAATGCCGAATGATCTACCTTCGTGATGTCAACTCACATGACCTGACAAAGTATGATGTCAAGTTATTTGCTTATGTTTGTATCATAAGTATAATTGTGTCTTTACCTGCGATGTCAGGTTGATTAGGGGTTGTCTTCCCTTGTTTATTCATTCATTGTGTTTGACCTTTAGGGTCAGAGGTTGACAGTTCGGCGTGGGCCTATGGGAAGGTTTTTTAAGCGGGAGTGAGATATACTTCCGGGAAGCCGGGAGGTCCTGTTTTTCTGAAGGGACCAAGAGTCCATTGTTTTTCGGGGAGAATCTTCGAAGTAACTGCTATGGCAGTTTTCCCCAGTGAATCTCTGTGCGTCGGGATGACGACAGAATTCCATGTGTAGTTCTGAGGATTCATTTACCAGGTAATACCGACCTTTATGCATTATTACGCTTTTCGGTGGCAGAACATGTAAAGGATTACCTAGGGTGAACAGCAGTTCACGGATCCGCCATTTCAGAACTTATATATTTGTGCTCGAGGTAGCCATCCAAGACTGTTAGTCTTATATTGTCCAGAAATCCAGTGACGAGATATATTGTGGGAGCCGCAGATTGGCGGAACTTCTATCTACAATAAGTATTACTGCAGGGTTGGTGATAACCTATTTAACAGAAGTACACGGCCGACGTTAGGACGAGGCCTGTGCTTCCGGCTATTATACTACAGCCTGATATGTGCAATTGGCAGGGAGTGCCAAGTTGCACCTGTGTGTCAAGGTAACTAAGGCATCTGACGCGTTTAGTCAGAGACGCCAAGGGCGACGCTACGAACTGTCATTATTGAAGAACTTTGCTATTGACCATGCACGTCTATTCTGATGTTTACCTTTTTGAATGCCAAATGTATACCTATCGATGTCAGGTCAGCATGACCTTGTTACACTGACTGTTCCTGTTGATATTATGTGTGTTCCCGTCAATAAATGTCTTGAAACATGCCTGCAGTGTCAAAGCATCCTTGATTACTGCATGTGAGAGTATGGGTTGCAGGATCTACATCTATACGAGCCTAAACACATTCGCGTCTTCATTCGCACCCACACTCAACTCATCATACGCTCGCACTACACATCTAACAACATGTAAACTGTCTTGGGCCAGTGATCACCTCAACAAGAAAAAAAATACAGTTACATTTCTGGTGGACCAGTTACGTGGGCTCTTATGATACATTTCTTGTCGCCAATGTGGCCTAGAAACTTACATTTCTGATGGACCAGATCTGTGGGTTTAAAAAGAACAGAGCGAGCATTTGACATTATTGTTGACATTTATGGATCCAGAAATTTACATTCCTGGTTGGCTGTTACATGTATGATGTCTCCAGTTTTTGTCGAGAAAGTTACAAGAAGGACAAGTACACATTACACTTCTGATCTGTGGGTCTAAGCTACACACGGGACAGCCGTAACACACAGTGCTAATTCTACATTTGCAAGTTTTGGCTACAACAGGACAGATATAGGTCATCAACGGTTGACACAAATAAACAGTACGAGCATTTATATTATAATGCTACATAAAGCATAACAAGACAAGTACTGAAGTGAACTACTAGGCATTTGCTACGTGGACCATAACTGCATAGAAGGCGGGTTCCTATTGTAAACAGTACTGCGGGTTGTTACACGTTTCATTCAACAACAGACTTTTCTAGGTCAGAGTATTCAAGCTACATTGTTGGAGGTCAAGTGTCTGTAAACAGTACGTGAAATTGTAAACATTCAATGTGCAAGCCCTAATTTGAGAAGGTCATAGTAACTTTGGTTCGTGAATACCACTTTATGTTACAGTGGATTTGACGTTCAGTGCGCGTTTGACATTTCGTTTCTGTGTTCGCAAGGAGCAAGAAATTTATTTTAGTTTCAGCTGTGACTGAACTTGTTCTGCAACACATTGAAATTGATTGCTATATGTTTATGTCACTTCTACTGTTTTGTGTATTTTTCTGCGGGTTTTTCGGTTGGTGGGTCTTACGGTAAATATGCCACTTGATCGAGGCTTACTGTAAGCGGTCTGTAGGTGCAAATTTTCTTAATTTGGAAATTTGCTAGTGACAATTGGTCGCTATTGATGTTAGCTGTGATGTAATTGTACTTAACGTTGTTTTTGTAATATTTTGTCTGTTTTTCAGTTTTGATTGTCGATTTGTTTTGTTTGTATTCTGTAGGTCTCTCCTTTCTTGTGTATTTCTCTACACATTTTTGGTTAAAACAGTGTTGCCATTTGTATTGTTTTGTATTTTTGTCTTTGTATTTTTTTTTTGTTGTACTACATTACTGTCATGCACAGTCTACATACACATACTTGGTCATGTTTTGATATTATTGATAAGGTAGACTCTTCATATAGAGTTTGTTAAATAATATTATATAAGATATTTATACAAGTTCTTTGATAAAAGACTTGTTATCTACAAAGATTAAGACAGTAAAATAAAGTGAAGTGAGTATACAAGTCTAGCATTTCAGACTTGTCTCCCATTGAAGTGGGATAAGGTAATTTATTTAATTTTTTTTTTTCAGGTTTCTGATCTCATTAGACAGAATGTCTACATTGGATTTCTTCATCCAGCAAGGGTTGACCCTTGGTAAGTCTGGTAAAGAATTGGAAGAATATTCATCTGCTCAATTCGCCATTGCATTAAAGTCAGAAGAAAAGAAACAAAAAGAGGAAATTAAATTGAAAGCAGAAGCTGAACTAAAGAAGCTAGAAGCTGAGAATAGAAGATTAGAACTTGAAGAAAGAAGGTATCAAAGAGAGGCTGAGGAGAGAAAAGCTCAAGCTGCTGCTGAGGAGAGGAAAGCTCAAGCTGCAGCTGATGAAAGAAAATTCCAGATGGAAATGGAAGACAAAAAACTTCAAGCTGCTGCAGAGGAAAAAAAAACTTCAAGCTGCTGCAGAGGAAAAAAAACTTCAAGCTGCTGCTGAGGCTGAAATTAGGAAAATGGAACATGAGGAAAGAAAACAGAAGATGGAACTTGATGAAAAACTCGCAATTTTGGAGTTAGAGAAATTGAAATTGGCGAGTACGGGTGCTCAGCAAACAACTTCGAGTACGACAAAGGAGTTTGTTAGTAGGATTAAATTGCCTCATTTCAATCCTTTAAAGGATGACGTAGCAGATTATCTAGATAGATTCCAATTTTTGTGCGATACGCATAACATAAAAAAGGAAAAATATGTTGAACAACTGATGCCATTTTTTACAGGTGACACAGTGACTACTCTTATGACAATAGACGAACATGAGAGGACTAATTATGATGTTGTCAGGGCAGCATTACTAAAGAAATACCAATTAAAACAAGAAGACTATCGTCTTCGTTTAGGACAATGTTGCCAGAAAATGGAGTAGATTTCTCTGATTTTGTTACAAAGATACGTCGTACATTTACACGATGGGTTGAGTTGTCTCAGATTGAGAAAACATATGAAGGTCTAATGGACTTATTATTGCGAGATAAGGTTTTGTCATCTGTTAATGATTCTTTTCTTGCATTCCTTCATGAGCGTAAGCCTAAAAACTTAAAAGAAATGGAGGAATACTGTTGTCAGTATGCCACAGCACATCCCCATGCTACAGTTAGCAATTCTAAAGTGAAAGAAGGGTTGCCAGCTGCTTCGGCAACACCATATGGCCCTAATTTCAGAAAAAAAATTTCAGGGTGCTCAACAAAATTGGAATAGGGGAAGTAATCAAAATTACACTCAGAAGCGGAGTAATCCAACACATGATGGTTCTTCGTCTATGCAGTGGAGACAAGATGGTAGTTCTCGTAATTTTAGTGGTAATAATTTGAGACACTTTCGTAAAGGCTATCCAAATAATAACTATTCAAATTTTCGAGGTAATCATTCTCGACGTCAAGATTATGACGATGGTGAATTTAGAAACCGGGATTCAAACCGGAATGATGATTACAATAGGCAATATGATAACAATTACAGGGGAAATGATAGTCGAAATAATTACAGGGGAAATGATAATCGAGGTAGACCTAGGTTTAACAAAAAAAAGACCTTACCAACAGGCAAACTCTGCGCAACAAGAGTTTGATGGAGTCTGTAATACAGTAAATGATAGTGGTAACTCTAGGGCTATCACTGGTTGTGCTTTCGATTTTGGGAGAGCAACTGAATGCCCCCAATGCTTAACATTGTTTGACTCATCAACTGTATCTACGCTAAGTTGTGGTCACCCTCTTCCTGCTCTACCTGCTACAGTTGCGCATGATGGGAGAGGATCTCTCATCTTACATAAAGGTCTAATAAATGATAGGCTAGTCTCAGTACTTTTCGATTCGGGATGTACTACCGTCGGGGTTAAGGAGTCTCTGATAGATCCTTGCTGTGCCACGGGAAAAACAATCAAATGTGTTACATTTGGTGGTACTATGGAAAGCTATCCTACTGCTATTATTAGGATTGACACTCCTTTCTTCACAGGAGATGTCCATGCATGTCTTCTTCCTAATCCTATTGCGGATCTTATAATCGGTCGTATTCATGGGGTTAAGGAATGCACCCCGCAACAAATTTCTAGTTGGGAAGAAAAAAACATTCAAACGGTCAATGCAGTGGTGACAAGAGCTCAAGCTCTTAATCCCCCAACTTCATCTTATAATAGTAATGAAGTTGATAGCCAAGACGAGCACTTGGTGATTTCCCATGACTCGTTTGTTAAACGTCAAGAAGAGGATCCTTCTTTGAAGAAATACTTCCTTCTTGCAAAGAAAGGGGATCCCAATCAAAATACGAATCACAAATCGTATATCACTATGAAGAATGGTATATTGGTACGAATGGTACAACACTCGGACAAGTCTATGCACTCGCAAATTCTTGTGCCTAAGTGTATGAGAGCCTTAATTCTTCGGCATGCACACGATTCTCAGTGTGCGGGACACATGGGTTTTTCCAGAACTAAAACTAGAGTCCTTGCGTCATTCTTTTGGCCATTCGTGAATAAAGACATCCGAATTTATTGCCGATCTTGCAAAATTTGTCAAGAGGTCAAGTCTAGGGGTCCGAGACATGCTGCTCCTATTCAGGCTGCAGATATTCCGATTCGGCCGTTTCAGAAAATGGCTATAGACATCATTGGTCCGTTCAAAATTAAGTCAGCCAGAGGACACCAATTTATCCTCACTTGCGTGGACATGTGCACGCGTTGGCCAGAGGCTATTCCTCTGAAGAGCATATCAACTGTCGATATCGCTGATGCTCTTTGGCTCGTATTTTCTCGTCTGGGATTCCCCGGAGAAATACTGTCGGATCACGGCACTCAGTTAATTTCGGACGTTATGTCTCAGGTAATGGCTACGCTAGACATTAAAAGGTCTCTCAGTAGTATTTATCATCCAATGTCCAATGGATTGGTAGAACGTCTTAACAGGACACTAAAGAACTTACTTGGCAAGATAACGGAGGATCATCCTGAAGATTGGGACAGGGTTTTACCTGCAGTCCTCTTTGCCTATAGAGAGGTTCCCAACGAGCATACAGGGTTTTCTCCTTTCGAACTTGTCTTTGGCGCGCAACCGCGCGGGCCAATGTCCTTGTTACACGATTTGATAACTTCCGATAATATTGACGATGATACACAATCGTCATATGAATATGTTATAGCTCTTAGAGAAAAGATTATCGAATCGTGCAGGTTAGCAACTTCATCTTCCGAATTTGCGAAAGAAAAAGCTAGGCGATTTGCTAATAAGAAAAGACGCCTACGTCAACTTTGTCCTGGAGACAAAGCATATGTCTTACTGCCCTCAAGAGAGAATAGACTTCTCATTTCTTGGAAGGGTCCATACACTATAGTCTCGAAAATTTCTGATGTCGACTATATTGTCGATGTGGATGGAAGGCATAAAACCTTCCATATAAATATGTTAACAGAGTTTATTGAACGTCCAGACTATTTACAGCCTATTTTCCAGGCGACGGACGACTCTCCAGTTCAACATGGTCACATCTCATCCCTGTCCGTTATACAGGATGAGGAAACTATTTTTTCTGACGTGAACTTACCTCTTCCTACGATTCCACTTATTTCAACGGAATCGTGGAGAGACGTTACAGTCTCTTCTAACTTGTCTTTTGAGGAACAACGTCATTCTTCGTCGATAGTTATTGTTCGAAAGAAAGACAATAACATACGTCTTTGCGTTGATTATCGCAAATTAAATCAAGTTACGAAGTTCGATGCTGAACCTATGCCGTTATTAGATGATCTACTTATTAGACTTTCTAAAGCTAAATTCTTTACTAAACTAGACTTGTCGAAAGGTTATTGGCAAGTCCCATTGACGGAACACGCCAAACCTCTCACTGCTTTTTCGACACCTAGGGGTCTGTTTCAATGGAATTTTATGCCTTTCGGGCTTATGAACGCCCCAGCGACTTTCGTGCGCATGATGCGACGAATTCTATCAGATCGTGCAGATGTCATTGCATATTTAGACGACATCTGTCTTTTCAGCGATACTTGGGAAGAACACTATGTGGGTCTGAAGGAATTGCTATCTACTCTACGTGAGCATATTATTTCCTAATAACATTGCCAGCCAATATAATATATTATTTCATAATAACATTGCCAATCAATATAACATATTATTTCATAATAACATTACCAACCAGTTTAACATATTATTTCATAATAACACTGCCAGCCAATGTAACTTATTATTTCATTATAACATTGCCAACCAATGTAATATATTATTTCATAATAACATTAACCAACCAATTTAACATATTATTTCATAATAAAATTGCCAACCAATATATCATATTTGTTAAGTCTCATTTCAGTCCTGTTTTGGTCTAGGGGAGTTTAACATTAAAATACTTGTATGTACAGGCCGAATTGTTGGTTAGCTCCCTTGAGTAGCTGTTAGTGTGTTTTAAAAATATCTGGTCACGAACCTTCGTGAATGTTCTAGATACAGAATGGCCTAGAACGTGGGTGAACGGAATTCATCGCAAGCGCTAAAATCGCGCTGAGATGAATTTGTACTGAGCGGTTTTTTGAGCGGGGGGAATTTTTCGTGACATTCGAATGCTGAGATAGCTGAGAGAAGGGACTGACAATGATGGTCAGTGTGTCCCGATATAGAAAATTGTTTTGGTGAAAAGGATTTTGATATTTCCTAAGATTTCATAATATATTCTGCAGGATGGTCGTTGTCAAAGATTTTTTCGGCCCATGGATAGGGCGTTATGTTTGATATCTCCGATGAGGGAGATTTTTGAAGGTCGACAGATTATTATAATACGGAAGGTGTTTTTCTCCCATGAGTTATGTTGAGTCTGACGATATAGATATTATTGTACTGCGATAGGCAGTTCCCTTTATTGTAGGGATAATTTCAAAATAACATTGCCAATCAATATAACATATTATTTCTTAATAACATTACCAACCAATTTAACATATTATTTCATAATAACAATACCAGCCAATATAATATATTATTTCATTATAACATTGCCAACCAATGTAATATATTATTTCATAATAACATTAACCAACCAATGTAACATATTATTTCATAATAAAATTGCCAACCAATATAACATATTTGTTAAGTCTCATTTCAGTCCGTCTGTTTTGATCTAGGGGAGCTTAACATTACTTACTGATAAACCTCGGACTGTTGGGGGGTGTTGAAGAGTGAGAGACCTCCGGGCAACACCGGGTACTTACAGCTAATAAATGTTCTGTTATGGTAGGTGCGCTGATGAAGGCAAATCAGCATTCGTCGGGCTTACAGGTGGCCGACCAGGTGTGTGGGTGTATAGCCATCAGTGAACGCGAATGCATGTAGTTCTAATGAAAGTCAACAATAGTCACACACACACACCAACGTACATGCAGGAGTCAGGAAGAGGTTGAAACTTCTAATCGTTCTACACTGTTTTAATACTCCACAGTCACGAGGACATCACTAAGTACATTGTCACAGGGACAGTACACAGCAAAATAGGACACATCTCAAAAGCACCAAATCCATAGGTAGTTAAGTGCATAGCATACAAAATCCCAGACACAACAGCTGTATACGTACGGCAGTTCATAATGATAAAGTTTTCTGGCCCAAATTATCCCTACAATAAAGGGAACTGCCTATCGCAGTACAATAATATCTATATCGTCAGACTCAACATAACTCATGGGAGAAAAACACCTTCCCTATAATAATAATCTGTCGACCTTCACAAATCTCCCTCATCGGAGATATCAAACATAACGCCCTATCCATGGGCCGAAAAAATCTTTGACAACGACCATTCTGCAGAATATATTCAAGCTTTATATCCACGGCTTTATGAAATCTTAGGAAATATCAAAATCCTTTTCACCAAAACAGTTTTCTCTATCGGGACACACTGACCATCATTGTCAGTCCCTTCTCTCAGCTATCTCAGCATTCGAATGTCACGAAAAATTCCCCCCGCTCAAAAAACCGCTCAGTACAAATTCATCTCAGCGCGATTTTAGCGCTTGCGATGAATTCCGTTCACCCACGTTCTAGGCCATTCTGTATCTAGAACATTCACGAAGGTTCGTGACCATATATTTTTAAAACACACTAACAGCTACTCAAGGGAGCTAACCAACAATTCGGCCTGCACATACAAGTATTTTAATGTTAAACTCCCCTAGACAAAAACAGGACTGAAATGAGACTTAACAATATTATTTCATAATAACATTGCCAATATAACATATTATTTCATAATAACATTAACACCCAATATGGCATATTATTTCTCTTAATTAGTCCACACGCTAATCTTTGCTTATATATATTATTTACCTTTGTGATTAAACAATTGAGTATCTGACTGACAAGGTGGTTAGAGCGCTGGTCTCTCGCGGCAAAATGTGTCAGGTTCGGTTCACGGTATCGGCACGCTCCAGTCTACCCACTATAAATGGGTACCTGACTTTTCTCTTGAGTGAGGAAAGGAGAAGGCAGCGAGAAAGGGAACGGGTCACCCCACTTCTCGATGCTGGAACTGGTATAGTGAAGTCTCTAACACTTCATTCCCCTACAGCAGTATCTGCTATGCGACCATCTTGACCTTTTTTAAGTTATTAATTATTTATTTAAAAATCATAACATTATGCATGATCACTTTGTTTGTTTGTTTGTTTCTTTCGTACTTTTTTTTCGCGTACTCAACGCATGAGTGCGGACATGTGACATTGATGAGTTGTATTTATTGTCATATGCTTCTCACATAGCTCTCGCTATCGTGTCTTCCCCCCGACGAAGATATTGTGGCCGCAACATTGGCAGTTATCTATGTCATTTGAATCAGTAAGACCCAATACCATTTTTTAAAATGTAAAAAAAAACTCGCACTTCACTTTCTATAAGAGACAAGATGTCGAAATAAAACCTGCTGAAGTCATCATAAGACAGATAGGGATAAACAGATATAACGGGAAGTTGGCTGGAGGATGACCCGGAAGTAATGGCGCTAGACAGGAAACGGAGTGGTTTGGTGACACTGGTAATATGCTGTCCAGTCACTATCTCAGTATTCACAGCTGAAGAGCTAATAAATATTAGACACACTTAAAGGTATGTTTTCAGGCACTCGTGAGAAATAAAAAGTAGAAAACTAGGTAACAGAAAAACAACAGACGTGAGTGGCTTACCGGGGAATCGAACTTAGGACCTTCCGTGCGGCACCCCCGCCTAGCTACGGAAGCGAATCACACTAGCCTCCCTGCCATCTAAGCTAAGTGCTTCAATGACAGGGGGTTATTAGCGCGACCCGCAACACATAACACCGGAAATTTACCCAGGGCAATCCAGCCCAGTGTTGCCACAGCTGGGTATTTTTTACTAGATCTGGGTTTTTGGCTTCCGTCTGGGTATCTGGGTTTTTTGGCTTCCGTCTTGGTATCTGGGTATTTTTGTCTTCAAATATGCATTAATCTGGGTATATTTGACAATTGTCATTTACAATGTATGTATATTCTGTGCACTGAGACCTATACATTATATGTATATTATAATTAAATGTAAAAAATTATGTGCTATATATTTTTTATTCCACTTAAATTTAATTCTTGTTTTTAACCACATCAATGACGTTGTTTCTTTACTCGTTTACATCAGCTATCTATTTCCTGTTATTCTGTTAATGGCTGTCATCTACAATACTCAGTCATTTTTGTGATGTGTTTTAAAGTATTCTTTTTAAATTTCAGACATAAGCAGATAAAACAGCATATTCTTTTTTTTTATTATAAGATTATAAAATGAGCGATGATGAAGGTACGCTAAGTAGTTGTAGCCGCATGAAGACACACACGCCACCTCACTCCTCAGCATGCGTCGAAAGAGTGTTTTCGAAGGTTAACTTAGTTAAAATTTAACAAACCAACAAGCTTTTGTGTGAAACAGTTTCCAATCGAATAATAGCTGTCGTAGATTTTAGATAGGTATTTAAGATATATTTTGGTCCCGTCTGAATAGAACTGAAAAAGGTGGTAACTCAGTGAGAGGTAAGGTAAAGAAATAGATTTCCCGAGTGAAATGGTGAAAGGTAGAGTCTGTCCCTGGATTGAGAAGATACTCTAGTCCAGCCTATCTCTACAACATAAATTTGTTGATCAGACAGTATATCTCTCTATATATATTAATATATATCAACCACTCACATACACACACACACAGATAAGTGACGACAATTAGACGCGCAAACGTGAAACTTCATTTATGGAATAGGGATATTGGGACGAGCTGACCGACAAAGGTAATTAAGTTTTAGGTTACTTTTATTTACCATAAAGAAACTTCACAACAGTTATTATCAAAATATCAGAATATAAAAATCATAGGTTACAGAATTAATAAAGGAATAGACACATAAGCGCAATCGCCTCTGTTGAGACAAGTTCCCACAAGAAGAAGTTAATTAACCCCCAAAAGGTCAAAAGATTAGCGCTATGGTATAGAATTTGACTATACTCTAAAGAACTGAGTTTCCAGTTAGTCTATTCTGAAAATGAACAGTATTAGCAAACATAAGAAGGAAAAAAAAACAAAGTGAGTATATTAATTATACAATATAAGAATTATTCATCCCTGCTTTCACTCGCTCTGACAAACATGTGATCACATTTCATTCTCGCTTACCGAATAAGTGTTTGACAACAGCTTGAACATATCTCCATGCTCCAGGTAACAGATTCAGTGTCGGTTCTTTTGGCAAGATAAGCCCTAGTTCTTCAAATGACTGTTTACTCCTCTTATTTGATGAACGCCTATTTTGTTATTTTGTTTTATTGACTCTGTTCATGTCACAGCAATTAGTCCAGGTATGAAACACAACTTCGAGATCAAAATAGTCACAGTGTACAGTAGCTTGAAATATTCGATAGTAAAATAGAATGTCAGGTAGATAAATCTTTTCTTCATGATAAATCCTCGCCACAACACAAGTGGTCGGTATTCAGGTAATGTTAAATTTGCTATTCTTCGCCACAGCGGGCTGAATGTAGATGACAATGGAAAAAGGAAATCGGGATAGCTATAGGTCCAGTTACAATTATTCTTATTGTCTTTTGTTGGTACTCTCTCTCTTTCTGGGTAAACCAAGAGAACCGAACAGGTAAACCTCAAAGACCCGCTGGGTGCATAAGAATGTTTGTTTGGCGTCTATTGTACTTAGACCCGTTTTCTCAGATTTATATTGGAGCCGCTGGTAAGTTTTGGGTTGTGACCCGTACTAGAATTATAGGAAGAAAAATGCAACATTTAACTACAATCAGTATTCTATCCTAAAAATAACCCGCGTAGAGGTATAATTTAATATCCACTCGGCTATTAAATTTAAATTAGAAAAACACAAGTGTATATCTTATTATCGTTTAACAAAAACCCCGTGAAATAAGCGCTAGTCATTTATAAAATTGCTCATAATGAATTAGAAATAAATATTTATTTCGTCAGTACTCATAATGAATAGTGCATTTACTAGTTGACCAAAATATCTCTTACTCGTTAATAGCAAGTAATTAAATTAAAAAGTTAGCTCCATGTTGTTTTAATTCGCTAGTCAATTAGCACAAAATCCTAGTAAAATATCATGACGGACTTTAAAAATTAAATCACTCAACACAGAAAAATCTTAGTGAAATATAATGCAGGACTTAACAATTAAATCACTCAAGAGGTTATTATAAATATTTACCGCAATACAAAATGACTATCTCCAATCGAAAAAACTAAGAAATTCCACTGTTATAATGAATCTAGAATATCGAAGCTAGACGTCTGAAAATTTGTGGGTACTACAGTAGATAAACTGAGTTTGAAAGCTGGAATATATATATGAAATAGACAAAAAGTCGCTGACCAGCGTGAGACATAACACCTTTGGGGAATTCCGTGGTCAAATTTTGAATCAAAGTTAATTTTGCCACCTTTTGCCGACCGCCAGACCCCGGCAGCGAGAAAACTGTCTTTTGATCTCCGCTCATCTGTAGCCAATTACATTCACGAACGAATGATGAGGGGGGTAACTGTGATTGATTATCTGCCCTTTTCTCTTTCTACGTGCACCTATCAAAAGGTACAACTTTTGAATTATCGCTCTTGATTCTACAAATATACGACCCGTCCCCTCTCTCTACACGTGAAGCGGTATGATTTTAAACATTCCTAGTGCCTGTAAGACAATAGAGAAAAGAAAAAAAAATTAGGCGTGGCTAAATTATGAGTGAGACAGATGAACGAATCGAAGTTTGGGGTACTGCGTTAACCAAACGTGCATAACTAATAAGGAAGAAAAGATGGAAAACAGGTGGAAGCAAAAACGTGCAGTTATCAAGTAATATATTTACATACTTCTGTCACACTAGCCAAGCAAGCAGTTGCCAAAGATGGAGTTTGTCATAAGTTTAATCCTAGTAAAAGCGTGGTTGAAGATGTGCGTGAAGGACGTTGTCGGCAGAGATATGCAAAGATTTTGGAACTCCACAATCAAGATTCCACATTGTCAATTCATGCATATGATCTTGGCGAAGGAGAAGCTGTTGTCATGGATGCCGAGTCGCTGACAAGTGACAATTTTCAACAGTAACAAGTTACAACTAACATTTTATATTTGATTTGAGGAACATTTTGTTAATGTAACGGCTGTAAGTATGTTACTGTTAAAATATCTCATTTTCAAGAGTTCATATATTGGGGTGTTAATAAAATCATTTTTATATAATTGTGAATTTTTGGTAACAAGAAATAAAATAAAAATGAAGAAATAAATAAAAATGGGTAGCACACTGCTTATTTGTGCTAAAGTTGCACTAAAAGATTGAGTAAGCATCGTCTATTCCGTGTATTTGAGGCATAAAATAATCTGGGTTTTTTAAAGAAGAAAATCTGGGTTTATCTCTAGAACTTGAGTGACAACCTTGATCCAGCCTATTAATGACGCAATCACTTCTCTTGATAGTGTAGTCATCTCAGACCTAAGGGTCTTTTGTATTTGGACATGCGCCCTAATATAACCGATTAGGTTGAACGGGACGCGCCTCGCCAAAACGAGACAAAACTTTATTTAAAAAAAACAAAAAAACTTCTGTTGTTCCTCTATTTGTGACGAGAGTACTGAGATTCTGTCTTTCAAATGGCCCATGTCTTTTTCTCCTTGCATTTTGTTCACTATTTTTGGAGGGATTACAGAAAAATCCTTCTCCATGTTTCTTCTCCTTCTATTAATTACGTTTTTTTTTTCAAGATGAGATCACGATGGAGTTTGATCTATGTGTTTAGAATGGGGGTGTAGGGAATTAGACAGTATTTTTCTAGAAGAAAGATTATAGATGCTAGATCAGGATTTGCACCAGTGTCCTTTTTTTTAAAAGATATTGCGTGGCCATATACGCATTTTTCGGGAGTTAAATTATTTGCGGCCATTTTTGCTTCATTTCCGCAGTATAGGGCTAGGACCAATTCCCGGTTCTTTGTCTAGCAGAAACTGGTTGCATCAGAACGATCTAAGGTTCTGATTGGCTGAGAGGTAACTGCAGTTGAAATGCAGAGCTCTCATTGGCTTTAGAACCACGCCGCGCATATGACGTCATGAAGTCGGCGCGTGGGGGTCTTGATTATAAAAAGGCCTATATTTCATAGCCTCTTTCTCTTTTAATGAAAAATTGCCAAAGCCGGGTTGCCAGAGTCAAGTCGATTGCCCTTCAGTTGGACATTCGAGATTTGGTAAGCATGAATTTTTGCGTGAGGACTTTATTTAATTTTTCTAGTCCTAGCCGATCATTTAAGTTTCTTGGGAAGTTTTAGTTTAATTTAATTCTTAACTCCAGAGCCATCAATTCGATCTTAGTGATAGACTTGAAACTTTTTAGGTCCATTTAATTCCTTGTTGAAAGAATAGCGGCATGGTTTAAAAGTTGAGATATCACCGCTTTGTATTATTGCAAAGTCCGTCGGGAGAGAAACTCGCATCTGCGAATCATATGTATTTACAGAATAGTCGGGAGCGTGTGTAATGTGTATTTTTATTTGTGATTTTAGTGAGAGTATTGATGCTCGCTATTTATATAGTTACGCATATATATCTGTGGACGGAAGTGATAGAGGTATTAATTGGAGCACGTGTGTGCTATCAGTAATGAATATGTATGCAGGAGCGCGTGGTTGAAAAACTGCGGCACCACGTGGCTGAACTACGGGGTTTTCAATTTGATAATCGGGGGTTATGTATAACTTTTGACGGCAGGTAGATGCTAGCGTAAACAGGATTATATGTTATTGATTGTGCATTATTGTTCTGTGAATTCAGAAGATGGGAGAAGTAATTTTAAAGGGAATTATTTTGTATTACATTTTGAATGTGATTACTATTATTGACGGGAATTTTAGGAATTCCTAGAGAGGGCTAGTTTTAGTTGTGTTAAACATTACGGCATTAGTGTCAGCGTAAGAAGTAGGCCACAGTACGTCTGCCCAGACGGACCAGTGAAAATATTGTTGTTGCTCGGAGTTAGTCAGGCAGAACAAGCGATCTGGGTTAGCCAATGTTTACTTTGTAGGCTCAGGTAGAGAGGGGAGTTACGTGGTGAAGAGTAAGGAAGTTAATTGTTATTTGAAATGTATTATTATGGTTTGTTTAGCTGTTGTTTTGTTTTGTCTAAAACAGCAGGTACCGGCTTTGTGGGAATGAGAGCGGAATTTTGAGACCACAAAATTTCTCCCACGGCAAAGTTGGGGCATTCGCAGAACCGCAAGGGTTTTACGTTAGTAGCCAGTAGTGGAAGGAGAGGAAGAAAATACGTTTTCCCAGCCAGGGGAAGACATTTTCCAGCGAATAGGATTTTTTGTGGATAAATCCTGAGCTCTGACGCTCGTTACACACGCAGATTTGGCAGGCTGCCGCGTTGTGGTAATTTTATGTTCGCTTCTTCACGGCCATAATAAAGCCGACGGCCCAGTTATAGGTACTCGGGCAGGTAATTTCAGAGTGGTAGAAGTCCGCTACAGTTCCAGTCCAGAATCCAGTGGGGTTCTGTTAAACCTCAGTCATCAATTCCAGAGTTAGTGGAGAGAGAGAGGGTAAACATTCTCTCTACTGAAGTCAGCACAGATAGGCAGAACTGTTAGTTTTGGTGAATCATAGCAGAGGACAGCTGCTGAAGTTTAGAGGTGCAGTTAGTTGTGTTCAGGAGATTCCAGGATAGGCTGTGTAGAACCGAAGTCTGTGCAGAGATTGTGTAGTCACTTCGTCGTCGTTCCAGCTATCAGTGGACTTAGAGTTAGAGTTAGAATTTAGAACAGCTAGTTTGGAGTGTAGGCGACATCAAGTGCAGTATAGTTCATTTCAGTTAACCTTACCTTCTTTCTCCATACAGGTTGCAATTGTGGGAGAAGGGTTGGGGTTGATGCATTTTTAACTGTGCTTGATTTTGTTTTCAGGTGTGCATCCTCGCACTTTATGTATATGAGTTGTTTATAGGTGTATAATAAACTTGTATAAATTGTAGCTGGCATCAGTCATTTCCTTTAGTACAGTAGCTATATGTTGTCTGTACATTGGTGTTTGTGAATCTTAATTGAACCTTATCCCATAGGGTAGTTAGAGGTGGTTCGAGGCCATAGCAATTTAAACGTCCGAAGTGGCGAGGAAAGAATCAACCTCGGTTCTCAACCTCGGAGCCAATGGTCTCAACTTTCACATTTTGCACTATATTTCTATCTGAATCTATCATTTCAGTCTTTCTTCTTACTATTGTCTTGTCACTATATGTAGACAGTCTCTAGTCCTAAATCCATTTAGTGACACTATTATACAGAGCGCCGGAGAAGATGGTGGACATGTCGGTATCATTTTGTTGTTCTTTGTGTTTGTTACGGAACAGTTGGCCACCACTGTAAACATTGCCCTTGCATAAAATCTGCATCCATGATTGGCTTGCTCTTGCAGCTGGGGTTTCTGTAACAATTTGGTTTACATGGTGATGGTACAAGCCCCACATCAAATTAATCGCCTTCTACGACATGCCTGGGGGTACAGTCGTCCTAGTCTTTATTTGTCTCTTCAGAGAGCCCCGGGAATTACACGGGAGAGGGGGGGGAGGGATATAGATATACCTCGCTTTATTGCGCTTCGCAGATATTGCGCTTTTTTTCAAATTATTCATGTTTTTTTTTTGTCTAGAACGTGCCTTCTGCTTCCGATAAATTTTGGCGGGGATATCGCTTCGAGCGAGTCGATCGGCGCCTTTTGCTTACCACATTTACACGCTTCGTGTCTCTGTGTCACATTCTAGGAATTCTCGCAATATTTCAAAGTGTTTCATTGTTATTACATTAAAGTTAGGCCTATTAATAACCGTACACTGGCCCCCTAACTGTTCAATTGAAAGGAAGAGTCACAAGTCTCTCACTTTAAATCAAAAGCAAACTTCATTGTTGTCTTATTTTAGGAAACTGCCACAACCACCCCAACTTTCAGCAACCAGCATTTCAATCAGTCAACAGCCATCAACATCGAGGCAAGACTTACCACCAGCAAAAAGGTTACGATTCGCTGAAGGCTCAGATGATGAAGATTAGCATTTTTGTAGGAATAAAGTATTTATAATTTTACAGTGCATTATTTCTTTAGACCTAGTGCTATTGCGCACTTAATAGACATAGTGTAAATATGATTTTAGGCTTTTATATGCACTGGGAAACCAAAAAAAAAATTGGTTTATTGCGATATTCGCTTTCTTGCGGTGGTCTGGAACCGAACCCGCAATATCTCCGAGGAATACCTGTATATGGTCTTCACGAAATGCTAAAGAAATACGGCCAGACGTTTGCCAAACATTGCAGACAAATGACAAATACGCCAAGCTCTGATGGATTCAGGTACCAGGTGAAGGAAGAACAAACTTGTTTAGACATTAGGAATAAACTTTCCTCTACAAACTTTTACCTCTACACACTTTTACCTCTACACACTTTTACCTCTACACACTTTTACCTCTACACACTTTTACCTCTACACTTCATGGTAGAAGAGGAGCGACTAAGTAAGTAAATAAGAAGAAACTGTCGACAATGCCATCTGTGCAGCAAAGAAACCGCTGAACTAATCAGATGTGTGCGCGGACTTCTGGAGCGGTAGTCCGCCTAGTCAGGAGTACTTCATTCGTAAGAGGCTCACTTTTTAAAGAAAATAAATAAAAGCCAGGTTATCGTTATTGCATTACTTGGTCTTCTTCTAGGATCCTCAGCCGCCGACTGTCAAAGCAGTTAGTGGCCATCACGCCTGGTGGCGCCTTGTAGGGCAGCAACAAACGGCTTCCACTTTGTTCGGTCTGCGGCCATCTTTCGTGCAGTACCCCAGCTCTGGTTCATTCTTTGCTTCTCAGACTCCACAGTTCTCCTCCAAGTTGTTTTTGGTCGGCCTCTCTTTTCCCCAACCCAACTCCAGCGTTAAAGCATTACGCCAAAAAGAAAATGTTACGTCTAATGTATGGACATTGACTTATAGACTTCTACACAGAACAGTGAAAGTATTGGAAAGTATGAAGCGAAAATTGTGGTTAATGCAGTAAATAATAATTAATTAGAATGCGTAATTTATAGACACTCGTAAAATAGAAAGAAAGAAGAGGACGTCAGACAATAGAAAAGTAGCAGAAGTCATAGGCATTCCGGAGATTCCAACCAGGGACCATCCGAACGTGCTCCGCGAAGGTAGGCCGTGACAGGAAACAAGATCAGCTAAGCACTCCCAAAACCGAGTACATCACCGGCCTTAGTCTTTCTCACGACAATACACGCAACTATGGAATACTTCTTCTTCTTCTTCGTTCGTCCTGAAAAGGACGTTGGTTGCGTTGTGTCCGTTTACAGCGAAGCTGCGATATTTGCGCCTTTCGGGCGACACATCCCACTTCAGGACGGCATTTTTCGGACCGGGTTAACCTTTCCTCTTCGATCCCTACTCACTCAGCCAGACTGCAGTGATGCAGCCTGTTTCCAGGACCACCACTTGGTTCGCTGACCCTGACGCAAGCAGTCTAGCTATGGGTCGCTGTGAATGTTCGTAAAGTGTGATTCTTTGTGAATGTTCTTATAGTGTGATTCTTTGTGAATATTCTTATTGTGTGATTCTTTGTGAATGTTCTTATAGTGTGATTCTGTGTGAATGTTCTTATAGTGTGATTCTTTGTGAATGTTCTTATAGTGTGATTCTGTGTGAATGTTCTTATAGTGTGATTCACTTCCGTAGCTTGACGATGGTACCGTTTGGAAGGTCCTGGGTTCGATTCTCCGGTAAGCCACTCACTTCTGTTGCTTTCCTGTTGCCTAATTTTCAATTAAGCCAAGAAGGGTCTCTAGGCTTTTTTGTGCTTGCCCTCCCCTCTTCCCCTTTCACCTAATAGGCAATGAAATTATGGAATAGCAAATGGTTCATTCACCCTTAAGATTTTGTTTTTGAAGTTAGTTTTTTTTAATTGTCTTTCTAGAACCTTAGGAATGCGATTGCAAAGTGCTAACATTGTCTTTTTTGTACATAAATCTACGCATTTATTTAATTTTTTTTTTTTTACTTATGCGCGGGCTCCCAAGAACTGGGGCCCCTAGGCTTCAGCTTACTTAGCCTAATGGATAATCTGGTCCTGATGACGAACGAATATTTTGGAGTAACTCCTGCCTCATCCCCAATTTTCCTCATAAATAATCTGTCTTATGTCGAAGATTACAAGGTCATGTGATGAAGGTGGCAGAATAATGAATAATAAACAAAAACGGGTGTTAGTGGTCGTTTATAAATTCCGTAAAGCAATTTTTGACATTTTCAGCCTCCCTCCTCCCCTTGAAGAGAGGAGTCTGTGAAGATCTGAAGAAACATGTCTGTGGAAAGCTGAAGAGAGGTGTCTGTGAATATCTGAAAGAGAGGTGACTGAGTAGAGCTGACGAGAGGAGTCTGTGAAGAGCGGAAGAGAGAAGTATGTGAATACCTGAAAGAGACAAGTATGGGAAGAGACGAGTCTGTGAATAATTGAAAAGACGAGTCTGTGGATAATTGAAAAGACGAGTCTGTGGATAATTGAAAAGACGAGTCTGTGGAGAATTGAAAAGACGAGTCTGTGTAGAGCCGAAGAGAGTAGTCAGTGGATAATTGGAAAGACGAGTCTGTGGAGATCAGTATCTGCAGCACATTTAGAAGACTGGGAAGTGAGAATAGATTAATAGAGATTAATTACTTAACGGCTCTTAAATCACAACATTGGGGGAGAAGAGATATACGGTTATCTTTAAAATGTTTGACCTGGTAGCCTGTGACCTGAATGTATACTTTAAGATTGCCTCGGTTCCTTCCTTGTGTGGGCAAGCTACAGTTGACCACTAGCAAAGACTGCTTCGTGTAAGTATACATCTACATGATAAATGATTGTCCCCTTGCATTGGTCATTGTCATGGCAAAAACCAAAATTACACTTAACTCCCGATATCTCAGGATGAAAGGAAAGTTTGTTTCGCTAGGATCTAAATTGATGAGTGGAATGAAAACTCGTCCGCCTTAATTACTGCCTGTGATGATTTCGGCATCAATGAAGTTGTTTTGACGGACATAATAAACTAATCTAGTGCCATTCAGAGACCTTTATCCGCATACGGGTTGAATTTTAAAAAATGTAAGCTGCAGTAAGTGCGGAAGCATTCTAGATGGCCCCTGCTGATAAAGAAACTCAACTGAGAAATCAATGGTATGATTGGGGCCTTCAGTAACTGTGACAGAATGGGGCGACCCCTTTCGATCTCTGTTTTACTCCGGCAGTAATCGGTGCATTTGTGATACTGATTTTATTGCGTGCTTTCAATTGTCGCACTTTCTTTCTTTCTATACTATGTAGCAGATAGTTTATATTTTCAAGTATTCTTTCACTACTTTCAGTATATTGTGTCTTGTCTGTTATCTGATACTCCTTTAGGATGATAAACTCCTCTCATTTGCAAGGAAAGGTAGAGATAATATTACGAGAGGCAAGTTGGTAAAATTCCCTTGTACCAAGCTTGGCCATCACGGATTAACACATACATCGACCAGCGCTATCTGCTTATCATCGATAAGACGGGTGCGCACATCATCAAAGCTGGGAATACGGGGAGACAACTGATGGACAGACACAGATAGAGATTACTTTCTGATAAAGTAATGAATTATTACTTTTGGAACACGTTGTCATATGAGGTTAACGACATGTTCGCTAGTCTGTACGCAAGGCATCGTATATCTTATTACCATATAAGGTAATACGTGACCTTTTGCTTTACGCACCTTATTTCACGTGGAATATTTTGAAAGTACCACAACCGAACCTGCCTGTTTGAAAATGATTGGAGCGTTTTTTTTAACTCCATTACAAACAGATGCGTGGGAGACCAGGAATATAACCTGACACGTTTCAGTGTTATCCCACTGTGAAGATCCGCTTGCCAAGATACCAGACCTTGCTAGAGTGAAGCCTAGAATTCAGAATTCCTTCTTAACGTACCGGACACCTTTTATTGGAGAATTTTAGACGGACTTACATAGCCCAGGAAATCTCTTTCATATTAAATAAGGAAACCGGGACTGAGGAAACTGAAACACACAAAGTCAGAGAGGAAAATTATTAAATTATCGACACCATAGAAGCGTGTAAGAGGCCGATTTAACTCTTTTATTCATTTGAGCAAAAAATATGTGAGCCAGGATTGGCGTAAGTTGTCATTTTACATTCTATATTTCTCATTACCAACATGTGAACTAACATATATATGTATATTGCCATGTGAATTTTAATATGTGGAAATCGCTCGTAGATGTCCAAGTCTTTTGGGGCTGGCAACCTCAGCGTATAGAATGATGATTCATGAACCACCACTGCACGGGCTGGTGATTGCTTTACTGCTAGTTTCTTAAAGAGAACTAAAAGCAAAAGGTAATCCCAGGTTCCATACGGAGCAGGGAGGAAAAGAGGAAAGAAATGATGTACATTTTAATTATAATACTTACAATTTCAAACAGTGTAAATGACCATATAAAAATATTCACTTTAAAACTGATGTAAGTTTTCAAGCTGTAAACCAGTGTAAATGTCTATGTGAAAATATTCATTTTAAAATTAATGAAAGTTTCAAACTTTTCAAATCAGTGTAAACATAAATGAAAACATTTAATTTATATTGTGAACACTTTTCAATCAGTGGAGATGTAAATGTAAACAGACTCTATCTGTATTATTAACCTCTTCATTTAAATGTAATGTAATGTAAAGCTATTTTATTTAAATGTAAAGAAAGTTTTATCCCGAGGGATTAAATTTAATTCTCATCGAGGGTAAATTCTGAGGTAAATGGAATGGTATAATAGAGGGGGTGGGGGGCACATAACTATGTGTCAGAAAACGCCATACTCAGAATAGCGTTTGTCTCTATTCTATTATCACAGTTATTGGTGGTACCAGCAGAAGCACTTATAGACAAGACGCAGAACCAGCTTGCCGTTACTCCTTGACGGTCTTGGAACGTGCGACGCCCATAACCTTGACCAGGTGACGAGCGAGAGCAGTGTACACAGAATCCATCAGCGGGAGCAGAAACAACTATTGGCAGCTAAGTGAAAAATTTACGCTGCCAAAGTGAATTTTTTCCATCGTCTCAACAATAAATCAATGATGAAACTTTTCTTCTGAACTATTCAATTTATTTTCAAACTGTTAAAACTTAAGTGATTGTTTAATTTTGTTATTTGTAGTGTTACAAATTTTACTTCGATTTAATCATTTTAAAGTTACTGCATGTTTGTCTCAGTCAATTTACTACACACACTCTAAACAGAGCTATACCATAATAATAAGAATTCCACTAAATCAGGGGTGGGAGCTTAAACGAGCTGAAATTAATAACTGTTTAATTCCTTCACGAAAGATGTCGGCAGATTTTAGAATTAACGTACTAAGCCAAAGCAGCACTGTTTTCGCTTATCTGAATATCTTGTGAAGACTCCCTTTGTAATAGAAGTGTCATTATCCTTCTATCTACATCTCTGCCAAGAGTAATCTTGTGCGAAGGTAGATACCGTTAAAACCCATGTTAGATACTCTTGAGTTTTGGCCACTGTTGGACCACTACGGCAAAGCAGGGGAGGCAATACCGTCACAGTAACCATCAAGTCAAGCGTCAAAATAGAAGAAGAAATTGATAACAGGATAAATAGATATGTTGAAGAAAACTCACATCGTTGTGCTTTCCCGTCATTTGTTACATCTTTTTTATTGTTTTAAAATTCAGTCCTCTGTCTATGGATTAATTATGGGTGTTCAAGATAGCTTTCTCTCAAACCACAGTGCAAAGCGCCCTGTTTCCTTTTCCAGAAAAGCTGTGGGAATGTTTGTGGACGTACACATACATGGATGTAACAGGCGAAGGGACATTCCATACCTAGAAAATTATTAATATCACGAATACTGAATACAAAAGTAATTCCCGTAAAAAAAATGTCAAGAAAAGTAAGATTTTCATTGACTTTGACAACACCTTCCTAATATCATGACTAATATCCAAAACGTAAATATATTAATGGTTAAGTCAAGTTGAAATTAAAAATTTAAAAATTTTTTTAAACACATGCTTTTAATGCACTAAAAACCCAACAATAATTCTTTAAGGAGTTTATAGCTTGCAATAAATAAATGTAACATTTTATTGACAAAAAGCGTGGGGAGCTGATTCTGCACGAAATTAACTTCTGCTTTATACTTCAGTAGACACTTATGGAATAAAAAATATGAGAAGCGCTTAAGCGCCTCACGCTTTTTTGTCAATTTTGATGTTACATTTTTTTAGTGCAAGCTATAAAACTCCTGGAAACATTATTTTTGGGGTTTTTAATGTATGGGCTTTTATCGTTTTAATGCTTGTGTTTTTTAAAATATTTTTATTTATATTTTTGGCTTTGTGCCTGTTAATGTGGTGCAATCAATTTCTTCAATTTGAAGGCCATCAGAGATCAAACTCGACTGTCCCTTGATTCATAATTTTATAATTTGGATTGTTTCCCTTGATTTAGCTAGACACTTGTTTGAGTACTGCCCTGTTTTACGCATAGAACAAATAAAGCACACCACGTACTCTTGAATTTTTAATCAACTTGATAATGACCCCTGATTTGTATTCATTTCTGTACGAAAAACTTTAATTACTCATAATGTCATAATTACAATATTAAATTATTAATAATTAACTGATTATTGTATTGTCGTCGGGAATACACAACTATGCCACGTTTCAGAGCTATTGCTCATCTGGAAGGGATTGCAAAATCGATTGCGAGATTTGAAAGTGACATGAAAGTGATATACAAGTGAAGTTAAAGAAAAGCGTGTAAAAATACTAATGGGCACATTCAAGATGTTTAGTAAGACCTTTAAATGAACGACTTGACACTGAAATTAGAATACGGTATCAAAAGGGCAGTTAGTGACTTACCAACTGTTCCTGCTACTCAAAACACATAATCCACACAAAACCACAAAATAACGCACAACTTGTACTGGATACCCAGAATAGTACAAATCACAGAAGATAAACCTTTTCATATAAGAAAAAAGTTTTAATCAAAATCTTTAAAACAACAAAAGAAAGACAGATACCGCCAGTACTAAATATAACTTAAACCAGCACACGAAAAAAGAAAGTTAAAGAAAAAAGAATCAAGGTTAAGAAAACAATAATGAAAAAGAGAGGACATTAAAGTAAGCTATAAATAATAAAGACTCAAACTTCATCATAACAACTACTCCAAGACATCCACATCCACAACCATACATACCATCACAACTATCCACAGGCTATACTACAATTCCATAATAACTAATAAATCACACAAAGTATTCCCACAGAGCTCACCTATATCTTCTTTCCCCACCCAAAATCCATTTATCACATCTA